>CATIWK010457372.1:0-14341 GCA_949634005.1 Mallotus japonicus
ATCATGACAGGATTTTTTTTATTATTTACTAAAATACTTTTTATTATTCACTATAATTTTGATACATAAATAATGTTAATAATTTATAATTAAATTGTAAAAATTTATATATTATTTTACTACTCTATCCGGATTAACTATGTGTACATATGTTAAATAATTACAGTGAATAATAGAATTTTTGTTCTTATCTAATTATAAGAAATTTTTTGTTCCAGTAAATATGTATATACATGCACGTGAAAGATCTTTGTCGCATTTTGTTTTTTTTTTTAACGAAAAAATACAAAAAAAATTATGTTACTTTATTTTCCGAAAATTTTTGATATATACTAATAAAACATGATATATGATTTATGCCGTTAGCAAAATAAAGTATATTACATTTAAGCCAGTGAGAGAGTAGTCAAGTGATAACTTCTCTCAAAAAACATTATGAGATGTAGGGTTTGATTCCTGCAGTCATCGATTTAAAAGAGAATGGTCACCCCCTATTGTGCAGTCTATTAATGCTAAAAATCATATGACCTCTCAATTTAAAAAAAAACAAACAAAACATTACATTTAATGTTTGTTAACATCACATCATGCGCAAATATATTCTATCAAATTAAATTTAATATAAAAACACATTTCTACATTTAAACAATTAAATTTAATTTAAATATACACATTGTCTTATATTTATTAATTATGTTATATATATTCTGAAAATAAAAAAATAAAAAGTTAAATATACACATGAACTCCACGTGGGTACTTTTGAAATTGTCTTCGTATTTTTTGCTCTGCAGAACAAAAAATCTTAAATAAATGTTCATAATACACCTCTCCTACGTACTGACATTATAATAAAAAACAATTATCTTATTTTTTATATTTATTTATATATTTTCTTAAAATTTCTTTGAAAATCTTCAAACTTTTGCTATATAAAGTTTTCAGACTTTATTATATTTTAAAAATAAAAAAATCCAGAGAAAGCATATAACAGGAGTAATAAAAACACTCAAAAAAAAGATAGTGTGATTTTATCACACCTCAAAGTTTAGAAATACACCTACTATTATAATAATAAATTCTATTTTAAGTTTACATACAAAAAATTCATAAAAAATAAAATCATATATATATATATATATTTTTTTCCTTTGTTTTTCTCATTGCCTCCAAGGAATTAACTGGGTGCTGTTCTTTTTTACCTTTGTTATTTTTTTTTTATTAATGAAAAAGTCATATAACCTAAGTATCGATGGACTATACAATTCAGAAGAAATTCTTTCTTTTTAAAGTGATGACGGTAGAATTTGAATTTTACACCTCAAAAATATCCTTAGAGAAGAATTACTATTAGACTACTCATTGGCTTGCCTTTGTTACGTTTGATGGTTTGTAAATACAACAAACTATCATTTATTTCATTCAACTTAAAGTTTCCTTATGCATACATATATATATATATATATATTCCTTTTATCATATTCTTTCCAACCGTTATTGTCCTATACTCTAGGGGTGTCAATTCGGTTGGTTTTGGGGTTTTTTTTGACCGAAACCGAATTAATCGAACCGAAAAAATCAAAATCGAACCAAACTGAAATAACTGAAATTTTTAAAATAAAAACCTAACGGACTGAAATAACCAAAATTTTAAAAAATATTAATTATTTTTATTTTTTATTATAGTATTATAATATTTAAAAATAAAAAAAATTAGTGAAATTCGTTTAATTGATTTTCTGAATATAAAAACCGAACCGAACAGAACCAAAAATTCGATTTGATTCAAAAAAATAAAAAATATTAACCAAACAAACCGAAATCGAACCAAACCAGTTCGGTTTTCGGTCCGGTTCGATTTTGCACACCCCTACTTATACTCCACATACCAATATTTTTGTTTTGTCCATTATCATTACCAATATCCAAAATAAACTTGTGTTTTTCTTCAAATGAAAATAATACAAATTCACATGTAAATGATGCTAGTTATTTTGGAGCCATACATATGCATGCTTTGGTTCCTTTGTTCTAATGTAGAACGTTTTGTTTTGTTCGTGCATGTGCGTTGGTAGAAGTCGGCAGACCCATAGTTCGAAGTTATAGGTTATGTTGCCATTTAGCATCAAAATCTAACATCATCGTGCTAGTAGTTGTAGGACTCTTGAAAACAAGTTATGTTTTTTTTTAGTAGTTGTACAACCCCCCAAAAACAACTTATTTTTGTTTTTGGTTGTATTCAATTAGAATTTTAAAAAATTTTAAAAATTAGGTGGTATTCAATTAGAACTTTTAAGAACTCTAGAAAAATGAGAGCTTATTCAATTAAAATTTGGCAAAATCTAATTTTAAGCCCATGAACTATAGCGATTTTTTCTATTAAGCCCCTATCATTTTATTGCATTGCATTGAGCCCCTATGCTATTATTTATATAGCTATTGAGCCCCAATTTGACAAATTCTATAGAAATGTGCAAAAAATTTAGGGGCTCAATGGATTACATAAATAATAGTATAAGGGCTCAATGTATACATAAATAATAGTATAGGGGCTCAATGTATATATAAATAATAGCATAGGGGCTCAATGTAATGTAATAAAACGATAGAGGCTCAATAGAAAAAACCGCTATAGTTCAAGGGCTTAAAAATGGTTTTTGCCTTAAAATTTCTAAAGACTTAAAAAAAGTCGGTAATAGTCATCTTTCACTCCCTCACAAGATTTCAACATACTTTTTTGTTAGCTTAATCCTTGGGGGGGGGGAGTTGCGCCTTAAAGCAACCTTGAGATTAACCTTAAACAATCTCGTAATTTTTCAACCTATAACTTTTTTTGGTCTAATGTTGAACAATTAACAAATTATCTCATATTTTTTGTACGATATGTATGATTAATATTTTTTTGAATTGTGTTCGATGTTATAGGTATTGATAGTTTTTAGGTTTATATTGAATTTTATTGCTTGTAATGCTTTAATTTTCAGTGTATAATATATTTAGAGTTTATAGGGAATGATTTTCATTTTTTTGTTTTTTATTCTTTTGTATTTAGCTAAAAAGTTCAATCATATGTAATAAGAAGCAAAAAGAACAATTAGAAAACAAAAAAACAAATTCTTTAAAAAGCACAAATCTAGAATTGGAACGACTAAACAAATAAAAGTTAAGAGCACAAGGATAAAAATAAAATAAAACAAAACAAAACAAAAATGTTCTTTTCCAGATCATATCCAAATTAATGAACTGTGCCTAATTCAGATTTTTTGAAACTAAATAATACTTGCTGCAAATTAACTAAAAGTTATCTAGATTTATATCGGATTTTCAAAATAAAAATTGGTCAATGTCTATAAAAGTCTCTAAATATCTATAAAAGTTTCAAAATAAAAATTCAATGAAAATGATTGACAAATTCATAAATTTTAGGAAAGTTATTAGAAGTTTATAAACTCTGCAAAAAGTCTATAAATATTTTTAAAAATATTAATTGAATATACCCCTTTAATTAGTAGTTGTAGGACTCTGGAAAACAATTTTTTTCTCTTGTCCGTTAAAAGTTAATATTTTATATGAAAAGTTGAATAATCTAATAATATAATTTTTTGTTTCAAAATAGAAAGCTTAAAAGTTTGATTTTTATCTTAAGTGAATCACAACTTTAGTTGATCTTGGGCATAAAATTTAAATTTAAGACCTATCTTTTCAAAATAAAATGTTGTTACCACTTGAACTAGACCTCTAAGTACACTCTCAAAAGCGACTTAAAAGAGTACGTAGTAACACCACAAGAAATTCTTAGCTCATGACTGTATTATATTTAGCTATTAAATTTATAATATATAGTATAATAATAGATATTATATTTTTATCAATAAATATAAAATATTAAAAATATATATTACATATTTAATGATTTAATACAATAATTTGAAACGTAAACATGCTTTACCATATTCAATCAGCACATGGATTCAATTCCTTGACAATATTAATCTCAACTTCAAAAGCACATTGCGTAAGCAAACTTTTTGTATCAAAATTTTGATTTTGAAAAGCTACTCTTTTTCCTTCCTTTTGTTTCCCTTACAATGTAAGGCAACTAGAAAATGACCATTTCTTGAAGCAAATCACTCATGTTATTATATTATAAATTTTAATATTAGCTAGAAAATGACCAAAAATGAATGGAGAATCCAATTCTATAATACCCTGCAATAGAGAAGACTATGGAAGCCAATAGGTCAGTTATTGCAAATCCTACATACATGTATATAGCATAAAGATCCCCTTAAGTTACTCTTCTAGAACCATTTCTTGAAGCAAATCACCCATGTTCCTTTCAAGTTATGCCAATGCCACTTTGATCTAATTAATAGATGTCATTATGTGATTTTTTTTTAACCGGGAGAGAGAAGGTAAAAATTGAACCCTTAATCTATTGTCGTCTTAAAGAGTTATACCGTTTCACTATTCATTCTTTGAAAATGATTATGTGATTTTAAGGTAATTAAATGTGTAAATTTTTTTTAATTGATAGGTGATGTTGGGACTTGGGGTGGCAATAGCAAACATTGCTTGCATTATTATCCATTCCTCTAAAAAAGTTCCTAATCAAAACACACACACAAGGCCCATTTACAAAACTGGAGGCCGAAGCCCAACTTCCACTCAACTCAACGTACACCTCACCACACCCTAACATACACCACTAACTTAAAAACCGCAATCCAAAAGAAAACAGTCCACGTCACCGGCATCTAAACTTAAAAGTCAGTTCGCTTTCAACAGTTGGGTCTGTGCTCTCGCTGTAAGACCACGTGGCACATCCGTCGCTCTCTCCCCGAAGAAACTGACAACGTGGCAATCTCGCGCATGACCGAATTTTCCCTTTCCTTTTTACTTGGAAATAAAAAATTATAATTTTTTATATTTTTTGCGTGTAGTAACCAACTTCGCCATTTTTTTTAGTTCGATTCTGATTGTATTTAGGGTTTATAGCATTCAATCCTGTTCCTGTCGCCTTCACTTGATTAATTTGATTTTTGTGGTTGTTAATGTAAAGCTGAAGGAAACGCGTGTCAATGGAATATAAACTTTTTTCAGGATCTCACTTATTATTTTTGTTCGATTTTTCTAGCTTTTGACAGGTAACTGTTTCTTGATCACTGTGTATGAAAATGCAAACAAAAATTGTATTGTACAAGTGTAGGAAATTAATGGATTTGCAGTTTTTTTGCAGGTGAAGAGGAGCAGGTGTGACAGATGGACATTGCTGCACTTTTAACTTCAGCTGGGATCAATATAGGTATTTGCGTAGTGCTTTTGTCTCTGTATTCAGTATTGAGAAAACAGCCTAGCAATCGGGTTGTTTATTTCGGTCGGAGGCTTGCTTCGGTGCGCATAAGGAACAGTGATGTTTTCTCTATTGAGAGATTTGTGCCTTCTCCTAGTTGGATAGTTAAGGCTTGGGAAACAACTGAAGAAGAAATTTTAGGTATTGGTGGTCTTGATGCCTTGGCTTTTCAACGCATGCTTGTTTTCTGGTTAGTCAGCTCTTCTCCTCCATAATTTTATTCGTGGTACTATCTATATTCACTTTCTGTGATAGCTACTAATGTTTGTCTGATTATGGTTTGGATGCTTTTCTCGTCTCTTTGCAGTATTCGTGTGTTTTCAATCGCTGCTATTATTTGTCTTCTTTTAGTGCTGCCCATGAATTATTATGGCAAAGTTATGCGACACAAGTGGATCGCAGCAGAGTCATTGGATGTATTTACCATAGGAAATGTCAAACAAGGTTCCAGATGGTATGATTTGATTTTTTTAATAGCCCTGTTTTTATGTACTTATCCATTTTTAAAATCTATAATTTTCATTTTTCCTTATCTTTTGCATTCTACACAACAAGATAAGGTTGCTCATCATCGCTTTCTTTTGTTTCTACTATTGTCAGGCTTTGGGCACATTGTCTTGCTTTGTATATCATATCCTGTGCGGCCTGTGTTCTCCTTTACTTTGTAAGGATGTACAAATGATCAGCTTCTTCTTTTCGCTTTTCGTTGATAATGGATTTTTTTTTTGGCCAAATTTTCGTTGATAATGGATGATGCTTGTGTTTAAGCTTGTATGTGTACTTGTGAAAATTATGTTATGATTATTTGACCTTTGCCAATTTTATGTAGGAGTACAAAAGCATTACAGACATGAGGCTGGCACATATAACTAGATCTTCTCTGAATCCAAGTCGTTTCACCATCCTTGTCCGTTCAATTCCATGGTCTCCGGACGAATCATATAGCGAAAAAGTGAAAACTTTTTTCTCAAATTATTACGCATCAATCTACTTGTCACACCAAATGGTGTACAAACGTGGCATTATGCAGAAACTGATGGTGCGTATCTGACTTATTGATTTTATCAACATAATTTATTTTCAATGTAATGCTTTAGATATATTCAGCTATTGATTTAGTTATTTTTTTAGTTTTGAAATGCTTTATGTCTTCTACTTATTAAACTACTACAATGTCCTTGATGTTGGAAATTTCAAACTTTATATCCGTGTTTTCCCAAGAAAGAAGATGTGACAACATGTATGTGAAATTTTGCACTTTACTGAGCTCTTAAACAGTACGCAACAAGTTTAAAGCATATGCTATTGAGTTTTTCTAAAAACTCTTCAGCTCACATATAACTTTGATATGTTTGAAGAATCTGCATGTATTTATCTAGTTTTGTTTCACATTTAAGTTTGTAGCTTTGATTGGTCAACATATAGCATTTATTTTTCTTTTCTGTTAAATTCAAAAATAGTACTACTTCCATATTTATGGATTCTCCCATACTTATTATTCAATAGGAATTTGTTATATTATAACATATATACTTTATTATGTTAAGACCTAGTCTGTTTTCTTGTATACTAAGGTAGTGTTGTCAGTTGAACATTGAAGAACTTCGTTTTCATCTGTCTTTTTGTTATTTGTTTATGTTTGTGCAATTAGTCCTTGTACATTTTTTTTTCTCTACATTGCAGTATTTGGCAAATTCTTTCTTTGCAGGTAGATGCAGAGAAAATGTGTAGCATGATTATCCCTGTTCCTATTGATCGGCCAAGTCTAAAGCCATGCTTTCTTTGTGGAAGAAGTAGTACTTCATTTAAGATCCTTGCAAGTGGAGCAGAAACTGTCAAGGACGGCGTCAGCTTTGCTGATCTGAATATAGCTACAAGAGAGAATGTAAGCATCTCGAGCAATCAAATTTAATAACGACATAAGTCATATTCATGATGGCTGCATGCTTTTTATGGTTTTGCAAATTATCTGATTCTCTTGGTTCACTTTTTTTGGTTTGCATTATTTAAGTGGTTCCAGGCAGCATTCTGATGCGAACTTTTCGTCGTTTCTGTAAAATCTTTATGCTCAATCCATTGTGCCCATTACTAACTTTGAAGTAAAGGATACATGTTGAGAGCATTTATATATATATATATATAATTCATGTATAGAAATTAGATTGAGAACCAATTGTGGTTTGGGACATCAGAGAAAACTAGTCATACTTGATAGCTGATCCACAAATGTACTGCTAAGAAGTAACTTGAATATTTCTAAAACTTGTTTAATCTTTATTAATCTTTTATATAATTTAATTACTATGTTTTGGTTGTTTTCGATTTCTTTTGTTTAGTGCCTATGATTCCCAATATCACTCCAAGGAGTAGGATTATGGTACTTATCTCTTTTTTTTTTTTTTTTCCTTTTTTTGTAAAAGAAAATTTTATAAGAGAGTTATGGAACTGATCAAACTATAGCAAACCAAGTGCTTCATGAATTAGGCAGATTAGCTGGTTAGTTTTACTATAAAAGTGGTTTATTTGTACTAGGAATTTGACAAAAAGCTACCCCATTTGAATGGTCTAGTTTGAGTTGGCAAGCTGAACTGATTAGGACACAGCTAACATCCTGATGCATTCTATGCAGTTTTCTGTTTCTATTAAAGACTTGTGGGCATTAGGAATTTTGGTTAACTACACACTTGCGTGTGCACAAATACTAGCACACTAGCATTTCAAGTTTTGATCCTTTCAGCTGGTAACTCGGTGCCCCTTTTGACTAAAGACCATTTTTTGGTTATTTATTGTCCCCATGAAGTGATTAATTCCTGCCTTAAGGCCTGCAATGGGCTCAGCCATTTATTCTAACTCTGTCCCTTTTGTATAATTTTATGAAGAATTCTAAATAACTATCTTGATACGGAAGCTAAATCAGGGTGAATTATGACATGGAATATTTGTGCTCAGGGAGAATATCAAACCATTACGGATTAGCAAACAATTAATTTTTCAGAGATTTAACAGTTAGCAAAAAGAAGTAACAATTTGTTTTCAGTTTTTTTTTTTTTTTTGGTGTTATTTAATTCATTTGGCCATTTGGTATAGATTACAGCCACTATTTGTTCTCAGATTTTGCTGACTTATATGAAAATGGTTGCATTATAGCTAAAATTATATTTGGTTTAATGCAGGAGTGTGCTGCTGCTTTTGTTTTTTTCAAGACCCGGTTCTCTGCTGTGGTTGCCACACAGATGCTTCAATCACCAAATCCCATGTTGTGGGTGACAGAATTGGCTCCTGAACCACATGATGTTTTATGGTCAAACCTCTCTGTACCATATAAACAGCTTTGGCTTCGCAAGATAGCCACATTATTGGCTTCTATAGTCTTCATGTTTTTGTTTCTTATCCCTGTGACTTTTGTGCAAGGCTTGACTCAACTGGAGAAACTATCAAGAACATTTCCATTTCTGAGAGGACTTTTAAAGAAGTGAGTGCTCCATTATAATGATGAATGGTATATGTTTGTTGCTTATACTTTTGGTATACTCTTGATGCGGTGTATTTGATTCTTGTCATGGTTAAAGGTTAAGATTTCTCGTTTTATATCTAATAAGTTTGATATTGTGAAATTCTAGGCAAATTTAATTTGTCAGCCTATTAAAAAGTTAAACGAAAAAAGGATTTTTCAACTGCATAGCTGAATTATTCGGATCTCTATATGATATCTTTTCATAAATATGCTACTACATGAACGCAAGGCCACAGGCTACATGTAATTTAGCTATTACTCGGTACTCGCCACTTTCATTTTATTGGAGGAGACTTGACAAATTGATTAGTGTCATTAAGATCATTTAAGCCATCAAAGATTATTTATGCAAAATTATAATTTTTTGTTTCAACTTTCCTGGTCTAGCTTGTTAGTTAAAGCTTATTTGTGAATTCATAGTTGCCTTTCTTGGTTGTGTTTTAAGGTTAAATTTTTACATCTGTTCTTTATTTCTAGATTCGGCTCTTAGCTTCTTTTGTTTGTATCTGAATCGCCATTATCAGGATGGTGCCTGATTAGGGCCCACTGGCATTGAAGTGAACAATAAATCAACGGATTATATTGGCAGCTTAATTTAATAAAATTATAAAATATTGGTTTGATCTGAACCCAGTAAATTCTTTCTTACCTTCCCTCTGACATGTTATATCCTTGAAGTACTTTACTGGTGGAAAAGGAAAAATCTGAAAGATGATAGCTTGCATAGTCTGAATATGTTTAATTGCAAACTCATTTATGCTTCCTTGCAGGGACCTCATGAGCCATGTGGTGACAGGCTACTTGCCTAGTGTCATCTTAATGTTGTTTCTGTATACTGTTCCACCAGTGATGATGTTCTTTTCATCAGTAGAGGGGCCTGTCTCTCGTAGTGGAAGGAAGAAGAGTGCGGGCTTGAAGATATTGTACTTCACAATCTGGAATGTTTTCTTTGTTAATGTTCTCTCAGGATCTGTTATTAGTCAATTGAGTGTCTTCTCTAGCGTAAGAGACATACCTGTGCAACTTGCCAAAGCAATTCCTACTCAGGTGATGCTTAATATGTTGTTCTTGCCTCTTGTGCACCATAGGTGACAAAAGACTAGTGAAAATTCACCTTTTGTATTTACAGTTTTATTTGATACTTAGCCCCCTCTGAACAAATAGGAATTGGAGACTATAGATCAACATAGCTTATTACTTCATGTTAATACTCAGATTAATTTATGTTGCTATTAATAGTCTGCTTTTCATATTTACAGGCTAGCTTCTTCATGACTTATGTTTTAACATCAGGTTGGGCTGGTCTGGCCTGTGAAGTGATGCAACTTTTTCCTCTTAGCTACAACATGGTCAAAAAATTTATTCTCAGAAAAGGTGAAGATTCGTCTGATGATCTCTTGACCTTCCCATACCATACAGAAGTTCCTAGGGTCTTACTGTTTGGTCTTCTTGGGTTCACCTGTTCAATTATGGCCCCCTTGATATTACCAATTTTGCTGGTATACTTTTCACTGGCTTACCTTGTATACCGTAATCAGGTGAAAATCTCACTCTGCCTCTTGTTCTCATTTAAATTGCATGCATAGCTGGATTGAAGTTTTAATTTACATGCTGTTCCTTTGAGCTAGCAAAATTTATTTTGAGAATTAATTGTGTCTTGCCTGCAATATAGAGTTTGTTCGTGCTGTTACCCTTTTAACAAATAGTGTTTAGTTTGAATCTTGCAAATTGCAAATACCATATGTTCTCTATTTTCCTGTTGACTAGCTCTTTGTGCAATCTTGTTTCTAGTGACTATTGTATGGCTGTTAATTTCATTTGTCTAGTTTCTATAAATTGAAAAACATGAGAGGGGATACCACAGAGGACATTTGGGGTTGTATTCCATGATTTATAATTTCTAGTTGTGCAATAGCACAGTGATAGAATTGCATGCAAGATAAGAAACTGGATGCCTTAAATATTCTTTGCCTCTTCTTTGATGTCCTATCTCTGTATTTGATTAATCATGTTTTCCATTTAATGGCCTCTTTATGTTGGTTTGTATTTCAATTTTATAGATTCTCAATGTATATATACCAAAGTACGAAGGTGGAGGACATTTTTGGCCTATTTTTCATAATACAACAATCTTTTCACTGGTGTTGACACAAATTATAGCTCTTGGGGTCTTTGGGATTAAAGAATCACCAATTGCATCAGGTTTCACCTTTCCGCTGGTTATCTGCACTCTTCTTTTTAATGAGTATTGCAGGCAGCGGTTTTCTCCAATTTTTGATAAGGACCCTGTAAAGGTACTGGTGGTTTTTGTACGTGTTCTCTCCATTGTGTGTGTTTTCTGTATCTACTTCTATGTTGTGATTCCTAAGTATTTTGATTCTTTTTTTAGATTCTTATAGAGATGGATAGAGATGATGAACAGTCGGGGAGAATGGACCAGACCTATCAGCAGCTACATTCAGCATATTGCCAGTTCCCAATAACTGCCCATGAATTCTGTGAACCTGTACAACCACCTCAACATAAAGATGTCAAGGATCCAGAGGAAGTTAAGCCAGGTTTGATTTGAATTTACCCGTAGAAGATTTACACCTTTCGGAATCAAAGAAATAACAGCTCTACACGGCTTTCACTTTTCAGGAAAGGAAACAAGTGAAGTAAGTGAAACATGGGCTGTTGTCAATTTCGAAAAAGAATAGCCTACTGTGAAATTTAGTTCATTCTTTCTGTATATAAATTACACGAAATTTAGTGTATGTATTAAAACCAATATCATGCAGAAGGTGGCTGAAGAGTCATCCTGATAGGTAGTAATGGGACATGGTACATGATAGGATAATCCAGTTGCATAAAAATAGGATATAGGTTGAGGATTTTACCATTTAGGGATTTTCTATTCTTCTTCTGGATAGTGGGACGACTGTATGTTATGTAATTGATACACGATAGAATTTACACATGATAGAAGGATAGCAATTTTGATTTGCATTTTCAACCTAACAATCTGACTCTTTTTAAGTTTTCCAATTATGAGCATGACCATTACAGAGCACTGTCCCACGATCCTATATTGGAAAGAAGTGGGGGAGATCTGAGCCTTATAAATGTGGACGTTGCACACACTAATAGATTTATCTTTTAGGGAGAAGGTAATGACCCCGTTACAACTACCTATTTTTTCATCTTCCATAGGGTTGGCTGGATGTGTAACCAGCTCCAGTTACCCTACGGTTATCAATCGTGCATCGCGAGGCGTCATCGATGGATCAATGACAGAGGGAAAAAAAAAAAAAAAAAATCAGTACATCATTTAGTAGCTTATGTGTATCAAGCTTTTAACATTAAGCAAATATTCTTATTGTTATTTTTTCTGCGCTCTTAACCTTTTTTTTATAAAAAAATTGTACATTTGGAGTGGGTGTAAATGAGATGAAAAAGCAAGGTCATAAACTAGGCTTTCCCTCTCTCTCTCTCTTAATGGAGATAGTCAAATATACAGGTTAACATAGGGTCGGGTTTTTTATCCGACCAAAGTTGAGCATCGTCTTTAACAAAATGATACCCATCTCCATGCATTCCTTTAAAGAAACAAGGATCCAGCTATATCAGAAACAAGGCCATGATATAGACGTTAATTTACAGGAGTAATTGCATCTATTTCTCAGAAATTACAGTTGATGAAACATCTTGGCCATCGAATAAATTCTCGACATTATGGTCATCCTTTTCTTTCAATAAGTATCTCCATAGCCACAAAGCTTGCAGCAAACCCCCATTGGCAACATGCAGAAGAAATAACTGAGGCCATGCCGTAAAATATGCAGCAAAGACCTTGACAAGGACGAAGAAACAACTGATACTCACAAGGGGTAAATTCGATCCCTTATCCTAATAGACAAGTGAAACAGATTCCATCACATAATGAAGCAAGAGTGTATTCTTAGCAAAGCGACCAGGAAAAAAAAATTACCTCTGAGCCTCTAAAGAATTCCTGTAGAGTCTCTTTTAAGAAGTCGGCAATCAAGCAGCCAAGGAGGAGACCAATGGGAATCATCAACTCCTGGTGTCTATAAATGGAAAAAATGACATCTGATGTAGAACTTAAAATGTAGAGTGTTATAAGGGACCATTTCAGAGCCTTCTTTCCAATAACCAGAGATCGCTGCAGCAGCATATCGGCCGCCTCTCTCCATGGAAACTCTTTCACAGGATTGGGGGTTGCCTCCCACAATCTCTCCTTGGCAATACCCAATTGCAAGCTGAATCTGTTTGGTTCGCCAAGCTGGGCCTTAGTTATGAATTTCGTGAAACACGTAGGAGATAACTGGGAATGTGCTTGAAACACTGGCCATCTATGGAATTGACAAGGCTGGTTCATACATAATTTAATCTACATAAGGGAAAAATCTGTTCTGTCACTTGATTTGATTAACTTCAAAATTGAGCACTTCAATTGAATGCATGCTACATTTGAGAACATGTACGTGATTGAGAGGGCTAGGGTTTAAAAAATTGGGGGTTTAAAATCGAGGCGAGCATTGGAAATGAAATTAAAGCTAATAAGAGTCTAATTGAAACAGAACCCAATGCCACAAGAAAAGGAAAAAGGAAAGCGTACCTGAATTTTGGGATTTGAAGCAAATAATGAAGACGCGGGAACCGCCATTGAAGACGTCGACCGTTAGGTTGTTAGGTTATTCAGTTGCTCTTTCTCCACATATCCTTTCTCTTTCACTTCTCTGCTCTTGCTCTGTAGGGTTTAGCGGCCATGTGTGGGCACATTGGTCATTTCACCTGCTCTTAATAATTTGTTTTTGGGCCGAACCATTATGGGCTAGATCGTACTGAAACTAACTAAATGGGTTGGGTCAATGCTTACTTGTAACTAACAACCCAACATGTAAAAGACATGTTTATACAACATTTCAACTTGGAAAAATTGTTGCCTTGTACTTCACAGATTATTAAATATTTTATCACGTAAATGATATATTATAATATTAATTATACATGCCACATTTTCATTCATTAAGTTTAAAACACCTATAATATCCATTATATTACCAATAATTATTGGAATAAATTGGTAAGAGTTGTTCCCGTTTAAGTAACGTTTGAATTCGATATGTGTGCAGTAGCATTAAATTAAATGTTAAAAGATTTTTACTGCATTTATAATCTTATATTGGTTAATTAGAGTTTAGTAGATTTTAATGCTGGAAGTTTAGATAAAAAAAAATATTTAGTATATATCTAAAAATTTAGTACATATATTAAGTACATGTGTAAAATTTCATTAGCTTCTGTAATACATTGAACGTATCTATACCTTTAATTTTTTAACCATTAGATTAAAATATTAAATATTAGCCATTGGATTGAGTTGGAAAAAATAACCTGCAACTTGCATTCATACTTAATGGAATATAGTTTTGTTAACGGAGACACTTTTTCTTTTTTTAACAATAAATGGA
>CATIWK010457391.1:0-15447 GCA_949634005.1 Mallotus japonicus
ACAAATGTCCATATTGCAGGCTTCTTCAATCCTTACTGTGTAACAACTTGAAATAGTGTTGATCTGCCTTTCATGAACTCTAGGTGGAGGATTATTGATGCTAGAGAGAAGAATAAAAATGAAGTTTATGGAGACACACAGTGTGGTATTCATGGTGGGAGGAAGAAAACCATATGAGAACCTAGAAAGAAGCCGGAAAGGCACCGGAATAAGCTAGAAATGGCATAAACCACTGAAACTTGCTACAGGACAGAAGACTCTTCTAGAGAGCACATATCGATATCATATCCCAATGACATTTTGTGCCCCACTACATTACAAAAGCAACAAACAAACAAATTATTATTATTATTATTATTATTATTATTTTTTTTTTTTTTTTTTTTGGCCAAGGGGGATTTGGGGAAGGGGTTGGAGTGGGGGTTTGAACCTCCCACGTCCAAATGGGCAATGAAGCCCTCTATCACCACAGCTATTGCGTGGGGTGGTATTATTATTATTATTATTAGAATTTGAATATAGAACTTTTTTAAGTTTTCGTGTCTCAACCTCATCGGCAATAATGCTAATTATCATTGAATTACAGAGTAATTTCAATTATAAAGTAAGCATAACAAATGTCCATTTAATTTTTTTAAAGAAACTTTTAATATTTATATTGTCAATAAATTCATGGCATAACCTTTTATTTCTTGGAGGAGGAATTTTGGCTGCTCCGTCCATTTCAAATTTGAAATAGTAAATTTTTCATATAGTAAATTCCTAAAAACAAAACAAAGCTCATTAAATTTTATTAAAAAGGCAAAACTAGAATATATATATATATAGCGAAGGAACAACTAACGTTGAATAATGCAAAACGTTATGGAAAGAAAAAATATTATATTAATACTTAAATTATTTGACCAAATATTATTTTAGTATGAAATTGTTCAATGAGTTGATTCACTTCATTATGTTTATTGTTGAACAAAGTCAATTCTAATAAATTATTGAAATTCAAACTCTCTATTCGATTTTTCTTTAGTTTACAACTTAATCAGAACCAAACAGTTGATCTAAAAATATAATAATATAGAACTTTTGATTTTATATTCAAAGCAATCACAATATTAATTATGGTATCCTAAATGAATATTAAACTTTTCTTAGCCTACTTCAAATAATTTTTATCTAAGATTTCTTAAGTTAGTAGGGTTAGACCAATCGAACAAACAGATATACTGCACAAGATTTTTAATAATGGAGGGCATGACACTTACAAATAAAAATAAATATTTTTTATTGAAAATATGGACTTGATTAAAAATTATTTTTATTTTGTGGACTATAATGGTAATGAAATAATTTTTTCAAGGAACAAAAGAAAATTAAATGTTAATTTAAAATTTTGAAAACAAAGTCGAGAGCATCCGAGAAAATTCACTCACCATGGACAACACTGTTCATAGCTGCATAAAACATAATCCATATTTTAAATCTTTTAGCTTGTGCTGATTGGCTACCTAACCAGGCTGCAGAAGCAACGATGGGACTCATAATTCTTCACTCTACTCCTAGTGCCATGGATATGCTTCTTTCTACTAACATTGTGGGTCTAAGCGTTTATCGCCAATGGCCATTATAATTTCTTTTCTGTTTTCTGTGCTTTTCCCTGCTGATTACTACCCAAATATTCAATTGACGTTGCTAAGGGTAGTTGGTGGATTCCATTTTGTCTTTTTACATTTTAACTAAAAATAACTAAAAATGATAACTTATTAATTATTTTGCTCATTAATTTCAAAATTTAGTCTCTTTTAACAGGAAATGAATTTTCCAATACTTAAATTCTTTCAAAATAAGTCTTCATAAAATTTAATTTTTCAGTAACAGTTGGAGGTCAGAAATCAGTAACGCACCCGAACATTTCAACTAGGTTGACACACTCTTAGCGTATGCATCACGCTTCTGGAGTCCAAAATATTATTAAAAAGAAAGTGAAAAAGAAGAATACAACAAGAAGCAGAATCCGAAAATGAAAGAGCTAGCAAAACCTGTATGCAGCTCTCCTACTAAAATCATTACAAATCAATGAACTAGTAAACTCAGGACTAGAGTCCCACCAACATAAAGAAGAAACTGACAATCCATGCTTTGCTAATAATCAACAACAGCGTTGCCCTCTCTAAAGATATGAGAGACTCACAAGGACATCTTCGAAACAAAATGAAGACACTGATACCAAAGTAGCTTAACTTCCCATGGAACGTTGCGAGACTTCGAACAGAACAGCTGCACTACATAGGATGAGTCGCATTCAAGCCAAAGCGTGTGCCATCCACGGAACCAAGCGATCTTAATAGCTTTCATGGCAGCATAAAGCTCAGCTACATAGGCGTAATTCTGGGCGATACCAAAAGCGAAGGCACCACGGGGAAGACCACGAGCAGTCCTGAAAATTCCACCACAACCCGCTGAGCCTGGGGATCCTAAGGCTGAACCATCTGTGTTCACCTTAATCCATCCAATTGGAGGTGGCTGCCAAATAACCTCAACTATAGAAGGAGCTTTCCCAGCAATGCCAGTGATACTCAGAAGGCATAAAATATGAAGATCCTCCGTAGCATTATGCATACTACCAGTTCGAAAGAAATCAGTTTCTTTAATTGTTGACCAAAGAGCTCATAAACTGACGTGAATGTTGGGCATGACAGCATAAAAAATGAAAGCATTATGAGCTTTCCAAATAATCCAAATACTGTGCACTATGGCAGAGATCCATAAAGCTGTAATCTGTGAGCTGAAGCATTGATTATCTGCTGATAAAATCAGGTCTAGAAGAGAACCCGAAGTGCTTATTTGTTTGCCAAAGAGAGAAGAAATAGCCTTCCAAATGGCAGATGCAAAGGAGCATTTTGTGAACAAGTGCTCGTTTGTTTCCTCATGACAAAGACATAGCACACAACGTAAGGGAAAAGTAATACCTTTTTTGTGCAAATTATCTTCAGTAGGCAAATAATTAAGAACTGCCCGCCAACCAATCAAAGATCTCGAAGGAGGTAAGAATTCTTTCTAAAAGAAAGAACTCCAAGGGCACAAAGGCTTGGTCAGTCGCAAGTGATTATACAAATTTTTTACACTAAGAAAGCCCATCCTTTCTAATCGTGCAAACACAAGCATCAATAGCATCATCAATAAATCGAACAGCTGCAATATTATCTCTAACAGCAATGTTAGAGAAATAGGACAAAGACCAAGAACCTTGCACAACAAAAGAGGAGACTGAATCAACTAAAGAATGTTGTTCTTGGTATGAAATTCCAAGTTGCGAAGCCATAGTGGGAATAATCCATTCTCCGGTCCAAAAGTTTAAAGAGCTATTGGAAGTAATAAACCATAAAATATTAGAGCGAAACAGCATATAAATCCTTTTGAGAGAGCTCCACACCGAAGATTGAAATGGAGAAATCCTTGGTAAGCCCGAAGGATAGAGAAAACGATAACTGAGGACTGTCATGGGAAAATTGTGAGAGACAATGATCTTCCAAGCTGCCTTACCAAGCATGGCATCATTCAAAACATTCAGCTGTTGAAGGCAAGAAAGCACCCAAGGGACAGAGATTAATTTCCTCTCATCAATAAACCCTGTCCACAAAAAGTTCCTCATACTACGCTTCAATAATCTGATTAGAGGTTGTGGCCATTTATATATTGCAAATGAATGAAGAAGGGAACTAGTAATCACAGACTGTATAAGTGTAAGCCTCCCTGTCATCGACAAAGTCTTCCCTTTCCATTTAGAAAATTTAAAACAAATTCTATCTGCAGCTGGTTTTAGCCATCTCCTGTTGGGAGATCCAACAAACAAAGGGACTCCCAAGTAATTAAAAGGGAGCCGACCCTTTTCATACCCGCCAGATGAGTCAACTTAGTAATCCGTCTTTCATTAATCTTGGCATCGAAAAACATTTTAGATTTTGTCCAATTAACCATTTGCCCCGACATATGACCATACAATTAAAAAACTGAAATAATTGCACGAACATTTTTAACAGAAGCTCGCCCAAAAAGGAGAATATCATCAGCATATAAGAAGTGAGTAGGAAAAACAGAACCTCTAGAATGACCCATAGGAAAAATTTTTCCTTTGTCCACATTGAGAGATAATAAACGACTTAGGAAGTCTCACCAATACAAAAAAGCAGAGGGGAAAGAGGGTCTCCTTGACGGACGCCACGGGAACAAGAAAAATAGCCATGAGACATACCATTCATCATGATTGAAAGGAGGGAAGAGCCAAACAAAGAGAGAATCCAATTCCGGAAATGAAAAGAGAATCCAAAAGCTTTTAAGACATCTAAGATGAAATTCCAATCCATCGTATCAAAGGCTTTCCGGATGTCAATTTTCAAAGACATATTCCCACCAAAACAAGACTTATTAAGCAAGTTTACACCCTCTGAGGCACCAATAATACAATCAGCAATTTGACGCCCTTTGATAAAACCAAATTGATGCCGAGAAATAATCTTGCTTGCAATGGGAGCGAGGCGATCAGCTATAATTTTTGTTATGATCTTAAAACAAAAATTGCTTAGAACAATAGGTCTATACTGTTCAACCGAAATTGCATCAAAAACCTTAGGAATCAAAATCATGAGACTAGAATTGAAACCTGCAGTGATGGAACCTGAAGTAAAAAAACTTTGCACAGCAGCACAAACATCAAAGGCAACAATGTCCCAGAATGTTTTATAAAAAATACCCGTGAAACCATCCGGATCCAGAGCACTGTGGGCATCCATCTCCCAAATTGCAGCCTTAATATCATCTCGAGCGGGAAAGACAGTAAGGCAGTAATTATCTTCATCATCAACCGAAGGAGGAATGACCTCTTTGATGAAATTGATGTTAGAAGATATTCCATGATCAGCTTTAAAGAGATCTTGATAAAAATCTACAATATGTTGCTCAATACTATCCTTATTGTCCGTGATAACTCCATTGATCCGAAGATGATGAATACCATGATGAGACTTATTTCGAACAAATTTTTGGTGAAAGAATGAAGAATTCCTATCCCCGGCAACAAGCCATTTAGTTCGACTCCTTTCTTTAAAAAATATTTCTTGTTGTTTCAGAAGAGTATCCAAGTCGGCATGAGCTTGAATTTCCCTATTATGTAACGAATCAGTGAAGCCCGTGGAGGAGATCTTATCTTGAATTTCTTGGAGCAAAGAATTTGCCCTAGAAATATTAACATCAAGATTACCAAAAATATCCCTGTTCTAAATTCGAAGAGCATTGCGAAGACGTTTTAATTTAGACCCAAGAATTTGCATTGGATGATTCGGATTATTTGGGAGATTCTAATTTTTTGAAACTAAATTCCTCAAAGATGCATGGGTAACCCACATTTCCTGAAAATCGAACCTTGAAATTGCCTTAGTAGCCATAGCACATCGAAGGAGCAAAGGATGATGATCAGAGTGATGACGTGGGAGGACAGCACAAGAAACTTCTTTCCAGTATGAAAAGAAATCCTTATTAGCCAAAGATCTGTCTAACTTACACTCCACACGATTAGAACCATACCTACCATTGCACCATGTAAAATTAGAGCCACAAGATGGAATTTCAGATAAGCTGCAGTCATCTATGAAAGTGCAAAAATCACGACAAGGGCTTGAAGCAAGAGCCCTTCTTGTTTTCTCATGTTCCCCAAGAACTGCATTGAAGTCACCAATAACACACCTGCTACCAGAAAAATTCAAAGAAAGAGGTCAGCCCATAAAAGCATGCGACGATTACTCCACACACTACCATAAACAAAAAAGAGCATGTGTAAAACATTATTAAAATGCATATCAATGGTAATGTGTTGATCATGAAGAATAACTGAAGATGGGGTGGACAAGCTTTTTTTCCCTAAAAGCCAAATTGTTGGAAGCGGCTTATCATTCGAAGCAATCAGCTGAAGGTCCAAACATTCCTAAAAAGAAGATGGAATTGAAGAAAAAGTCACCTTTGGTTCAACTAAATAAACCAAATCAGAATTATACGTACGACAAAAATTGAAAAGAGTGCGTTGGGTGTTAGCATTACCTATGCCTCTACAATTCCAGTAGAATATCTTAATAAATTCAATTTTTTAGGTTTTCTAGGCACCCTTTTGGTAAGAGTAACCTTGTACTTATCTGAATTTCATGGAGATTTTTTTCCTCTGACAGGAGTCCAAGTATCATCTTTTAAATCAGCCACGTCTGCCCAAAAATTGGTCCTAACTGGAGCATTCGAATCAGGGAGAGCTTCTAAATCAGTCGCTTCAGCATTTGAGTTATTATCATCTCTATCCTCTGCAGTTGATTTATTATCATCAGAATCGGCTTTGTCATCAGGTGGGTCTACTGTGTTGTCAGTAGGGTGTGCGACGGGATCTTCATGATGTGCTGCGTCGGGAATATAAACCAAACTGTGCTGTTGTATTTCAAACTGCTCCAGAATGATCAGCGTGACAGGAATAGGAGAATTGGAAATGGCCGAAAGTGCTTGGTTATCCGCTGAAACTGGTGCGCTACAATTATCATTATCGACAGCTACCTGTAACGAGGTAAAAACATTAGAAATTGGAACCTCTGAATTGTGAACCTTTGGCTTCCAAATTCGCTGCCTATCTTCTGCTAGTGGCTTATCAGTCTTTGGTTTAGGAGTCGGCTATTGTTTGGCCAATTGACACACTTGATGGGAATGTCCAATGTTCGAGCAAATGGAACAGAATGAAGGTAAATTCTCGTAAACGAGCTCAATGAAAAAGCTCTTTCCTACACGTTCAACCATAATTGAATCATGCAACTGCTGTGAGAGATCGATATCAATCAATAATCGAGTATAATGCCCAAAATCTCCATTGACAGTCCCGTTATCGATTTTAAGAGGAACACCAATGCCTTGGGCGATGGATGCAAGAATCTTTGGGTGCCAATACTCCCAAGGAAGTTTGTAACATTGAACCCAAACCTGCGTATTAGTAGACTTTTGTGCTGACGGGTCGAAATCAGGAGACTAGTGCTGAAGACGGAGGATACCAGGCTTAAGGGAAATTGAACCACGACTCCATATTTCATTCTTCTCAATAGCAGAGTTCAGAATAATGTGATAAAATCCACGTCCCATTGAGATCAATTTCCATGCAGAGGAGAGGCCCCATAACGTAGACAATTTGGTTTTCAAGTCTATTAATTTCTAAGGTTTCTCGCCTTTGGATAAAACGACTCTCGCAATAAGGGCATGTTGGCATAAAGCCAATTATTGGTCATAGAGATTTTGATCGATTTTGACGGCTATAAAACCACCCTCGTTGGAAGTAGTTACACCATCAGATACGCAAATAGTGGATCCCTGAACTGCTTTCGCGTATAAAGGCTTGGCAAATGGTTGGGGCGCAAACATCTCTTTGTGGCTAGGGAAATCCATGATGTGGAGGAGGCTAGGGCGGCCTGCCGGCAGAGCCTGGAGAGGACGACAATACTAGGGTTTAGACTCTTTTAGAGAAAAGAGTCACTCAATCTCATGCTTAAATTTAACATCAATAAAATTTAATTAAAAACAAATAAATGTTTAGGAATTCAATTGAAAACATATTCAAAATATAGGAATTATAACATATTCATGAAATTATTCAAAATATTCAAAACATATTCTATCAGTTCACTTCATTTTACTGTCAGTAATTGCTACTGCAAAATTGTAACATCGTTTAGCTATTTTATTATCTTCTGTTTGTGCCTTTTATTTAATGATTTTCTTTTTTCTTATTTTATAAAAATTTTCAGACAACAAAGTCGTAAATTTTGGAAAATTTATAGACTGCTGTTATGTAGTCGGCCAATAAATAAATAAAGTAACACTTTGTCTTTTTTATTCAAAGTGGACCTCAAATTTGAAAAAGTATTGTTATGAAAAATCCAAACTCAGATGACTCATTTTTCCATTTATTAAGCTCAATAACAATATTAAACTAACACAAAAGCTATTTTTTTTTTGGAATAACACAAAAGATATTTTCATGTTAAACAATACTATAATTTCATATTAAAATAATTAATAAAAGGTAGTGATAAATCAAAGCATATGAGATAAAGACCGCATCTTCTGCTTCCTGTTTCACCATACCCACCTAATACAATCAACTACCCTCAATTATTGATCTACGTAATTTTTTTTATAGATATCATTTTTACTTTAGCCATTGCTTTATTATTTTTTAAACAACAATAATAATCAAATTTTAAAATTAAATAATAATAAAATTGGTAAGAAAATGAAATGAAAATTTCACGGCTTAGGTTTTTTCTGAAAGCCTAATACTCCACTATTTTTCTGACTCCTCCACAACCGTTCGTCGGGCGGCTCAACAGGGCTGCCTGCCCTCCTCTTTACAATTATAGACTTCCCGAGCCATAAGATCTGTTCGCTTCAGCCAGGCCTTCGTACGCTGCCATTACAAAAGCTTCTTCTTCTACTACAGTTCTTGATGTTTCATCAAACGATTTCAGCGCTCCGCCTGCAATCAACAAAGGTGGCTTCATCGCCATAAAAATCGATTAGGAAATTTATGAAAAACAATTGGCTGTCTACCAATATGCGCTGATCGTTCGAATAGTTTTATCAAAGGGTGAATCCCCATGGAAGCTGGTTGACTTGAAATGCAAACTTTCATCTGCCTAGGGACTGTCTAATGACTGAAAGCTAATTTCTTTGGGAAGAGGGTATTACAATGTCATTCTGAGTTCAAGTTCTGAAAAAACAACAGTATGGAGTCGAGGTCTTAAACCAGGGATCCTTCGATTACAACCATGGTAACCTGACTTTGATCCAATGGCAAAAAAAGCATCGAATTCTCAGATATGGGTTCATTTTTACAAATTGCCTTGGGAATATTGGCATTCCAAGATTCTAACCTCGATTGCAAGAGGTGTAGGTGTTCCTCTAAAACTAGATGCAGCAACTCTCAAAGGAGAGTTTGGCCACTATGCTCGTGTGTTAATTGACATTAATTTATCTGAATCTTTGCCAGAGAATCTTCTTGTTGAACGAGTAGGAAAGAGCTTTTTTATTGATGTCGTATATGAAAACTTACCATTGTTTTGTAGTTTATGTTCCAATATTGGGCATGAAGCTAAAAATTGTCGTTTGAATTCAAAATCTTCTATCAAAACTGAAGTTCCACGCAAAGAGGTTGTTCAAAAAGTCTAGAAACCAAAAGCTGCTCAGTCTAATGCAATTCCTGTCCGTAATTCTTTTGATCACCTCTACCTTGTAGTGGTACCTCCTTTGGAGAAAGATGGTACTAAGATAGATTTTTAAGATGGTACTGAGATAGATTTTAATGCACCTGATGCAGACTTACATGCACATACTCCTGGTTTGCATGCCTCAGAGCCAAGTCAGCTGGATGCACCTATGGTCAATAAAATCCCGCTCATTTTGGATGCTCCTTCCTTGGAAACTGTTCAGGAGGAGACAACCCCAATTGTCACGTCTAACCGCGAGCCTATCAATGTCACTGATGAATCTATTATGGCCTTGCAATCTACTGCTGCTTCCCATAATTCTCCGCACCATGACAGTCCTGACCATCAGCATGAACAAAGGGGTGCAAATGCCTCAAATTCAAGTAATGAACATATTAAACTCTCATGGGCAGATGAAGTTAAGATGGAAAACCAATGGCAAACTATCACCAGGAAAAAGCCATCCAAATAGAAATATGAAGTTTCTCTTTCTAAAAGAGTAACAAGAAAACCTGAAAAGCTGAATTTATGAAGCCTCTTTTTTGGAATTGTCGAGGCATGGGTAATTCAAACACTCAATGTATTTTTATTTCTTTTTGTAGACAATATTCTCTAGATTATATATGTCTTGTGGAACCTATGGTGGCTTTCTCCTCTATCCCTAGCTCCTTTTAGAATAGATTAAATTTATTTTTAATTGCTCAAAACAACTACGATTTGCCTTCTATTTTGGTTTTAAGCAAGTGTGGCAGTCCCTCGCCTTCTTTTATGCATGTTCATGAGCAGCATATCACCTTTGATGTGTCTCTAAATAATTCTCTGCAGAGAATTTCATTTGTTTATGGTAGTGTTTGGAGAAATAGACGAATGCAACTTTGGCATGATCTTTCTTCTCTTTCCACTAATTTTGCTTCTAGTTGATGTGTTCTTGGAGATTTTAATGCAATTTTGGGAGATCATGAGAAGACTGGCAAAGCTCCAGCTATAGGGCCTTGTTGAGATTTCTGCAATTTTATTGATGACTGTTCACTTTCAGAAATGGCTTCCTGTGGTGCTAATTTCACTTGGACAAATGGACGTCATGGTAGAGCTCATGTGGACTGTAAGTTAGATAGAGCTATGGCTAATTTACATTTCTTTGATCATTAGAATAGTGTCTCTTGCTCAGTTTTACCTCGTCATCACTCTGATCATTCGCCATTATTGCTTAACTGTGCCCTTCAAGCTAATATGGTTTCCAGATTCAGATTCCAAGCAATGTGGGTCACTCATCCAGATCTTCGGGATTTAATTTCCACATCATGGAATTTTCTTATTGACAGTCTCCATCCTATGCAAATTTTGGGTACCAAGTTAAAGCGGCTGCGCTTTGCTTTGAAAATATAGAATCAGGATTCTTTTGGTCGGCTTGATGCAAACATTAATTCAGCCAGTTTGGCTTTGTAAAATATTCAATCTCGAATCTCTTCCTTTGGTATTTTGGATAAGTTGCTTAAAGATGAGTTGTCAGCGCATGCAGATTTGGATAGTTGTTTAAAGCAATAAGAGATTTTCCTTAAGGAGCGCAGTAAAACTAAATGGCTTGCTGCAGGAGATCACAATTCTACTTTCATCCACTAACAATTTACAAGATAGAAGTCTAAGCAAGGCATTCATCATCTTAAGGTGGATGGGGTAATTACTGATGATCCTTCTACCATTGAGCACCACATTCTGGTTGTTTACCAGAATTTATTTAAAGCCAATTCTTCAGTGGTCTCTAATATTCAGCTCATTTCTTCAATTATCCCTTCTATGGTTACTGAGGAGGATAATATGATGCTGCTTCGCTGCCCTTCTTTTGAGGAAATCATGCAGACAGTTTTTCTTATGGATGATCATAGTGCTCCTAGCCCCGATGGATTCACAGGAATTTTCTACAAATCATTTTGGGATGTGGTTAAAAATGATGTGTGTGCTGCTGTTTGTAGCTTCTTCCATTCTGGAGTTATCACCACAGGTATGAATTCCAGTATAATGATTCTCATTCCAAAAGTGCTTGATGTTATTTCTATTGAGCAATTTAGGCCTATTGTTCTTAGTAACTTCTGTTTCAAAATTGTTACTAAGATTTTAGCATATTGGCTTGCTTTAATTGCCACTAGAATTATTTCTTGCCATCAATTCAGTTTTCTTAAAAATCGAAACATCTCAGACTGTATAGCAGGAGCTTCAGAAGGGGTGAATCTAATGAATAAATCTTGCTTTGGAGGTAACATGGCCTTGAAAATTGATATTAAAAAAGCATTTGACACTGTGGACTGGAATTTCTTGCTTGATGTCTTAGAAGCTTTTGGGTTCTCTTTGTCTTTTCGGGATCAGATTCTTTCTTTATTCTCCTCTTTCAGATTATCAGTTATGATTAATGGCAAGATTCATGGGTATTTTTCTTGCTCTAGAGGTGTTCGTTAAGGTGATCCTTTATATCCTCTTTTATTTTATTTGGCAGAGGATTTTCTTAGTAGGATGCTTTCAGCAAAGGTGGTCAGGGTGCCATTATTCCTATGCTTCACATGCGTAATAGTTATTTTCCATCTCATTTTTTATATGCTGATGATGTGCTGTTATTTGTCAAAGCTACTATTCATAATATGAAGGCCATTAATGATATTTTTTCTCTTTATGGGAATTTATCTGGGCAATTGGTGAATTGGTCAAACCCTGCAGTTTACTTTGGTACTGCTATTTCAGCAGCTCGTATTTCCAAGCTTCAGTAAGTGGTGGATATTAAAAAAGGTTCCTTGCCTTTTTTGGATCTAGGGGTTCCTCTGTTTTTGGGTACTCCTAGGAAGCGATGGTTAAAGCCTATTGTTGATAAGGTTTGTAATAAATTTTCTAAGTGGAAAGGGAAGAATCTTTCTATGGTAGGGCGAATGACTCTTATTCATTCTGTGATCACTAGCTCGCTCCTCCACTCTTTTGCAATTTACAGGTTGCCTATTTCTTTAATATCCATGAAAGAGCGCTGCATGAGGAATTTTTTATGGACTGGTTCTATTAATGAGAAAAAGTTAGTTACGGTGCCATGGAGATTTACTTGTCTTCCAGTTAAGGAAGGCGGTCTTGGAATTAAGAATCTTAAATGTTTAAATGATGCTATGCTTAGCAAACTGGCTTGGAAATTTATTGTTTCACAGGACTATCCTATTTCAATTATTCGGCCTAGATTCTTACATCCTTCAGGCATTCGTCGAGCTACTTTCTTTTATTCTTCTATTTGGTGCTCTATCTAGGGTGTCTACTCAACCATTCGGTCTGAAATTCAATGGTTTATAGGTCAACATTCTTCTCTTAATTTTTGGACCTCGGAATGGATTGTTCCCCCTGTTGCCGATCAACTTAATATTCCAGTCCCTGAGCAGCATGGTTTGGTTAATTCAGTGTCCTCTTTTTTAGTTGATGGAGATTGGAATTTGCAACTCATCATCAATGCGGTTGTAAAAAATAGGATTCAGAATATTTCTCCTATCTGTTTGGATTCAGATTTATGTGCTTGGACCATTGCTTCGAATGGTAAGCTTACTGTTAAACGCAGTTATGATCATTTGCGTTTTTCAAGGCCAGTGGTTCATTGGCATTCCTTTCTTTGGAAAGAGTTTCTTCCCCCTTCCAGATCTTTGATCTGTTGGCAGGCGGTCTTGGGTTATCTCCCAATAGAGGATAAATTACTGCAGAAAGGTATTTCATTTGCTTCCAGGTGTGTTCTTTGTGCCAATAATTTAGAGGATGGCGTTCATTTATTTACCCGTTGCTTTTTTTCAGCTCTGATATGGAATGCTATTTCTTTGCTTCTTGGTCGCAAAATACATACCTCTGGTTCTTTGCTTGATCTTATTGTTGATGCCATGCATCATGGATTTAGTTCTCATATTATAATCCTTTGGTGTTCGGCAATTATTCATGGTGTGGTTGTCATTTGGCGAACCCGTAATTCAACTATCTTTGATAATGAAACCCCTAATGTTCATGCTGCTCTTCGGTTTCTTTGGACCTCTATAAAAGAGACTGACTTTTTTCGTATAGGGAAGATGCACAATTCCCTTTATGATTTATGAATCCTTAGGTTGCTGAACATCTCTGGAATCCCTGGTCGAGCTCCTCGGATGATTCATGTGCTTTGGCAGCCACCTCCTTCTGCGTGGCTTAAAGTGAACACAGATGGTTTATTTTTGGGAAATGTAGCGGGCGCAGGCGGAATCTTCAGGAGTTCGGTAAGTTTTCCTTATGGTGCCTTTGCTTTCGGTGTTGGTAATTATCCTGCTCATATTGCTGAATTATCTGCTACAATCCATGCCATTGAAGTTGCATGGGACAAAGGTTGGATGTTTTTGTGGTTAGAATGCGACTCTCTATGGGTGGTAAATCTTTTCCGCCATCTTTCTCATGATGTTCCATGGAAATTGTACAAGCAATGGTTGAATTGTCTGCATTTGATTTCTAAGATGAACTTTTGCGTGTCTCATATTTTCAGAGAAGGCAATCAAGTAGCTGATTGTTTAGCTAAGCATGGAGTTGTTAATCCTTCTCTTATTTGGTGGGATTTGGCTCCTTCTTTTTATTATTCTATTATTTGCTTAGATTTTTGTAAGAAAGGTTCCTATCGTTTTTACTAGGCTTTGCTAGGCTTTCTTTTTGGTAAGCTTGGATGTTCTTTGTAATTCTTTTATTTTTCTTATTAATAATAGTGGACTACAGAAGTGTGATGCTAATGCTAAGGGTGTGTCAATCTAGTTGAGATGTTCCAGTGCGTTTTCTGATTTATGTGCTCCAATTTTTTAATAAAAAAAATTTAAAATTACATTTTTTATTGAGATAATTAAGAATTTTATGTTCTTTTTATTATTTAGGGATATTATCTTTTCAAAATTACTCCATAATTGCTAATCAATTTGAATTAAATTCTATTAAACTAACTTTTTTTTTTTTAGGAATATTAAACTAACTTTTTCATTCACTATAATCCTCTTTTATTAAAAATTTTGAGTAAAGCGAACAGAATTAAAAGGAAAAGTAGTACATACATATATATATATATATATATATATATGGTAAAGAGCAGCCAATGTTGAATAATGCAAAAGGTTGTGGAAAGAGAAAAGTGAAAATAAGTATTTGGAATAACGCAAAATTTATTTGTATGTGGTTTTACTCTTTCACCGTTCATAATCAGCAAAGACATTAATTCGCTCTAAACTCTATAAGATTAATTATTGATGTTCCTCAATTTTTATAATTTTTTATTTAATTTCTAAATTTCATTTTAAATCTATTTAACTCTTATAATATATAAAATTAGTGTATTTACAAATTAATATTGATATAGATAAAAAATTTATATAAATTAAAATTATATTTAATTAAAAGAGATAATATAATTGAAAATAAAAATTTTAAAACTTTTTTATCTATTAATTTTAAAATTTAATTTTTATTATTTTTAAATTAATTTTTATTATTTTATATGTTTAAAATCATTTAAAATTAATTGTTTGTTTATTTATAAATTAAATAAAATTAAAAATACAAATTTAAGAATAAAAAAATTTAAAAATCAAATAGAAAATTAATAAAAATTCAGAGAAACTAAGCCTTGTGCCGATAGTACGTTAATCTCCATTTTACCGACACACTAGTACACTACTCATTATTCTCATTTCCTGAGAAATGATTGATCTTAGTATCCCACTACCATCACGCTTTGCCAGCTATATCTTTTTCTTTTTTTCTATGGTCCTTTTTTTTTTTTTTTTTTTTTTTTTTGCATATGGTTAAAGCTACTGTCCCACCAGTACGACAATAATGCAAAATTGTTTGTTTGTGATTTTAATTTTCCACCAGTATAGTATTCTTTTAGATAAATTCATTATGAGGCTCCTGAATTTTAACACTTTATTCTATTGAGCTCCTAGATTTTTATTGTGTTTTATTAAGCCCTTAATCTTTTATTTTAGCATAGATTAAGGACAAATTAGATTGAAGTAACGAAATTGTACAACAATTCAGGTTCATTGTTGCTAAATATGCTGTTATGAAAGGTTTAGAGTTACGTTTTGTGAAGAATGAAAGAAGAAATGTGAGGGTAAGGTGTAAGGAAAAATGTCCGTGGAGGTTATTTGCTTCAATTGATAATTCT
>CATIWK010457445.1:0-10071 GCA_949634005.1 Mallotus japonicus
GAACCAGCCCAGTATATTCATACTTCATTTTAGCTTCCAATAGAGTCCTAACTTATACACACTTAAATAAAAAGATTAGTAACTTAAATTGATTGTCAAAGATCAAAATTAGGAGTTTGATCATGCAAATGGTCAACAGTAACTACTACAGTTAGCAATCCAGAGTCACTATAACTTACTGATGTGTTGGTTCATTAGACTTGGGCTGTCCAGATTTTTGAAAAAGTATCTAGAGGTTCCACGATGAATGTTGAACATGGAAAGCACTTAGGTGTTCTGCCAGTAACAGTCTTGGAAGCTTCTTCTAATTTTTCTAAGCAGGTTGATTCCACAAGTGAGTGTGGAATTAAAGTTATATTATAAGTTTGTGGTATGCAGTCTTTGAGACGCTTCAAAAAATTGGGCAGGTCTTTGAAAAGAAAGAGTTAATGGCAAAATAGGTGCTCTCAAACACTATTATCGAAACAACTTTGCATAAGAAATGCAATGGTACATCTGTTGATGGGGAGGAATGGATGTTGAGGTAGTTGTCAAGAAGGGAAAAGTTATTAATAATTCTACTTTTATTTTTGTAAACTGCAAGGTGGTGGCTGTTTAACAGCCCTGTCTGGAGCAACAAAGGTCTTAAGTTAGAATCATTAATAATTTTGCTTTTCTTTCTTAAAAAAGAATTCCCATAAGTTATCTGTATTATGGAGTCTGAACTTTGTTATCCTCAGTTTTAACAAATAAAGTTTGCTTTTTCTGATTATTGTGTTTTCAATGTTGATAATAATGGTAAAGCTGGTAGTTTGTTGCTTCTTTAGCAAAGACAAGTTGCTATTTCGATAGTTTCTTATAGTATGCATTCCATTGTTTTTGATGTGTTCGATGATCAAAATAAAAAGGTGTGGACAAGTTATGTAGTTTATGGGTGCTTAAAATAGTATAATAAACATCATACTTGGTCTATGCTTCATTCCTTGTTACAAAATATATAGTTTCCTTGTTTATATTTTAGTGATTATAATGAAGTATTATATAGTTATGAGAAAATTGGAGGAATAATTAGGAGCTCTCAAAGTATGGAAATGTTCTTAGAAGTTTTGGAAAATGTTGTGTGCAAGATTTAGGTTATGATGGGAGCATATTTACTTGAGATAATGGTAGGCCAGGATCTGCTAATATTCGTGAATGACTAGATCAATATTTAGGTAATGATTTATTTATTTCTATGTTCCCTAAATATCTTGTTCAACATTTGCCACGGATTGCAACTGATCATGTCCTTATCTTGCTTGACTCTGATGGGTTTTTTTTTTTAAATCTATGGGTAGATTAAAGAGAAAGCCATTTCACTTCCAAGCTATGTGGTTGAGGGATCCAGAATGTATTCAAGTTGTGCAATCTTCTTGGAATTGTAGTGCTATTTCGCATAGGACTATTCTAGATAAAATTGCTACTTGTACAAAGGCCCTTTGTAGTTGGAGTAAAGGCTCTTTTAGGGATATTCATGAGGAGGTTGGTCGTATAATTCAAGCTTTGCGAACAAGCTCGAATAAGAGCTCATATCTTACTCGTAATTTTTATATATTGATGATTTAACTTTAGATATATATAACATATAAATTTTTATTCATAATAGATGTAAAAAATATTTAAAAAATATATTGTTACAATTGTTTTATGATAACTTATTTAGTAAATAATTTATTTTAAAATTTTTAATGAATAATTTTAATTCATAGTTTGTAGTTTTGAAATTTTTCATTTTGTTTAGACTCGTTTAAGTGTTATGAACACCAATCGTAGAAGGTTCAATTCAAACGTAGCTCAATTATAAACGAACTAAATTTGAGTTACCTAAAATTCATCTCAGATCAGCTCGGCTCAACTCATTTACACTTCTATCGATGGTGACAACCTAAGCTTCCTTTGTCGTATTTTAAATTCCCCAATTTTTAAACTTTTGTCCATTGATATTAAAATAATGTGTGCATGAAAGTGAAGTGTGAACTAATTCTAGTATGACATGAAAAAAATAGCAGAAATTTTGTAGAAAATCTAGATTTGTTTGTGTTTGTACCAAAAATTAAAACCCATGGATTCTATAGCCCAAGACCTAAATGCAAATATTTAATTAATTAATTGTACAATTATAGCAGAGATAGAAGTTGAGTTAGGGTTGGGAACGTGGCTAAGAACATGGTTTATTAGAAGTGAAGTGGTTAGCAGGAAAGAAGACCATGGATAAAAGGAGTTTTCTACGGCAAATGGAGGACACAACCAATCATTCAATAACTCTATACAAGATAATAACATATAGAACTTCAACAACAAATAACAATATTTAAGCTTTTCTCTTTTGATTTTAATTCTAATTTTAGTGTTTGTTTATATTTTTACTTTGTTTAATCAAACTCTTATTGAAATTAATTCTTTGTTCATGGGAAATGGAGTATCTAGTTTTCAATTTTTTTTTAAACTTTCAAGCATTTCAACCCCTTTTTATTTCTAAGCATTTTCAACATTAAACTTAGCTTTCTTAATCACACCTAGTTTAGGAACTTATAAACTTAAGTCCCTTAGTTTACATTCAATCGTTTGATAGAAGTCAGAGATCCTTGGTTGGTGTACCTCACACACTTGGCACGCTCAAGAGCCATTGAAAAAGGCCAGAGGTAAACAAAAATTGGCACGCTAAGTAGGACACTGTTGAAATGCCAAGAATTATAAGTTTTATTGAGAAAGACAATACTAGATCTCAAGATCAGGAGGAGGCACCTACAACAGTAGGGCTAGAAGGTTTTGTTTCTCATATAGTGGAGAAATTTGAGAAACAAATTCAAGACCAAGTAATAGAGAATACTCAAGTTCTAATAGGTCATGTTGTTGGAACAACAGTTGATGCAGATAGCACAAATGCTTTCAAGAAGATTTGTGCATGTTTCTTGGAATATAGTGAGTTACAAATGAAGTTCTTAGGATCTCTGATGAAAACTGTAGAGGAGAATCATAAAGTACTTTCTCAGAAGCTTGATCATCATCTTTAACAGACTACTATCGTAGTCCAATAAAGTTCTAAGAGTACAAGTGCTCTGGCTCCCCAAAAGGCTAACAAATAGCCTGAGGAACTCGGGGGCAATCCTCTGAATCATTATCACAGGAGGCTATTGACTCTCACTACCCAGTTCAGATCAATCTAGAGGAGAAAGAAAAATATACACCTCCAAACAAAAGAAAGGAAGTATCCGTAACCCTGAAGGATATTTAAAATTGTTGCCCTAGTAGCAGGCTAACACCCCCTCTTTCACATCATTATCTTGATGCTAATACTAACCCAATTGTGCAACCTAACTTATATGATTATGATGGTACTGTGCAGTGAGATTTTAAGGGCATGCCACTTGGGGGAGCTAGAGGAATCCAATAGTTCCCTCAGCCATATGTTCCTAGGAATCAAGCCCTAATTGATGTTGATGCTGTGAGGGAGGTAGTGCAAGAACTGTATGGCCCAGGTCTCAGACAAATAGGTCATCTTGAATTTCATAAACCTTATCCTGATGTTATAGATAGAGACAACCATATCCCAAGGGGTATAGAGTTCTTGAGTTCACCTTGTTCTTTGGAGAGGAAGGACAATCTACTTTAGAGCATGTTGCCAAATTCACTATACAGTGCAGTGAATTAACAAATTATGAAAATTTTTACAATTTTAAATTGAGATTGTTCCCTAATTCACTGACTGGTTCAGTTTTTACTTAGTATGCAACATTGCCAAGGAACTCTATACTTACATAACAGGAAATGGAGAGAGCCTTCCATACATAATTTTTCAGAATGGAACTTGAGGTTTATTTAGTGAAACTTTCAAGGATGACTAAGAGATCTTGGGAGAATGCAAATTCATTTATTGCACGGTTTAAGAAGATTAGGAACCGTTGTAAGAACTTCTTGCTAGAGATTAAGTACGTGAAGATGGCCCAGAGAGGTTAGATATAGAGTTACGAAAGAAGTTCCAGGGAATAAAGTTTGGAGACTTTTATGAACTGTCAGCAAAAGTGGTCAAATATGAGGAGCTTCTTCATGAGGAGAACCAAGGGAGGAAAGCTAACATTTGGTTAGTATTAGCATAAAGATGATGATGTGAAAGAGGGAGTATTGGCATGCTACCAGGGCCAATCATTCAACTAATAGTTGTTGGCCTTTCAGGAATGTGGTACAGGACAGAATTAATAAGGGAGTCTTGAAATTCCATGAGAAAAAGGAAGCTATGCTAGTGGATGAAGATCATTTCCTTCTAGTGGCCATTGTGAACACAACTACCTTGCGCACACCTATTAATCTGAAGAAGAAGATCCATGAGGAAATGAAGAAGAGATCAAAGCCACCTCAAGGAGTTAAAAGACTAAAGCACCTCCAAAGAAAAAACTTCAGGGTAGAGCCTTAAGATTTGTGATTCCCCCAAGGATGGCACTAGGGAATCAATGGCATAGAATCCCATTATCGAGTTACTTAATTATTGAATACACACAGGAAGAGTTAATAGTAGTTGCAGCAGCCATTTTTAAAGCCCAAGTGCAACCATTGTACAATAGACTGGAGTCAGAAGATTTGGAGGTTAATGGAGCAGAGTTGGTCTTTGAAGAAGATCCAGAGGAATATGAAGATCAGGAGGAGATACAAATGGAGGATCTAAAGGAAGTTCAACCAAAATTTGAGGATACAATAGATCCTTTGGAAAAAGTGAAAAAGAAGAGATTTCATGAAGGAAACCTAAAGATTCCTAGGGATTTGAAAAAGAACACCTATAGGTTATCAAGTGTAGATGGAGAATTACAAAAAAGGAATATCAAAAGGCATCTTTCCGTTTTCTAAACTTGTTTACAAATAGAATCTTACTTCCTATTTTCTAAACCCAGAAAGTAGAACAACAAGAATATCTATCTTAATACTCACCAACTCTCACAAGAGTTATACAAATATAAAAATTGTTTAAGAGAGAATTTGAGAGCTTAATTGAATGCTTAACAGAGAATGAATGATAAAAAAGTTTCTTAAACTTTCAATTGAACTCTGAGAGTTGTTTATATAGATAAACAACTCACATTATAGCTGTTGGAGGCATTGATTGTGTCTCCAACGTATCTTATTGAATTTTGAATTATTTTGGACTTTTTGTAGCTGAAATGCCGCTCACGATCGTGAGGGTCAAGCCTTGGCTCCTGAGCATCAGTTTGAGTGTCGTTGCATTCAAAAATATTCGTTGAATGCTGTCAGGATTGACCCTCACGAGCTCCTTACGATCGTGAGGGTAGCTCGTGAGAGTCTCAAAATTTGCACTCTCTTGGTTGCTGTCAGGACTGACGCTCACGATTGAATAGTGCCCGTAAGCATCGCTAGTGAGCGTAGGTCGCTAGTGAGCATCGGGATCAGCTCGTGAGGAGACACTTGTAAGTCCAAAAACGTGTGTTTTTTTACTTCTATTTATTCCAGATAGTTTAGGTATATTTTTGGGATAATATACTTCACCGAATTACAATATAATGTCTGTATATCGTATTTTCGGACTGTAAAGGATTAAGAACCTACACACTTGAATAAAATCATTAGAAATTTAAATTGATTTGTCAAAGATCAAAATTAGGAGTTTGATCATGCAAATGGTCAACAATCTCCCCCTTTTTGGCTTTGACAACCAATTTAATAAGATAATAAATAATGTGTGTGTGTGCCAAAAAAATTTAACAAGAAAAGATAAATGCTATGTAAAATAGCTCCCCTTTTAAATTAAAAGATGCAATATGAGAAATTAATTTGCTCCCCCTTAATATATGCAATAAATTAAAAAATAGCATATGTAAAGATAAAGGATATTGCAAATAAAAAGAGTATAAATTTAAAGCAAATATTTATATCCTTTGAGAACATATATTTCTTTATTTCTCGTCCATTTTGGACATGATAAGAAATATAAGTTTATAAGTCAAAGAAAATATCAAGGCCTTTTATAATGCATCACAAAAATAGTAAAATATAGCATTTTTAAAGACCAAGAATTAAAACAATAAAATTATGGCACCAAGAAAGTAAAATAGAAACATAAGGAATAACAAAGTAAGCAAAACAAGGCTTAATGTCACAAATATGCTTAAAAACATAATAACATGATAATTAATAACAAAATTTATAGCAAATCAAAGTACTATTACTAAACACATGATCATGCAAACACATATTTTTTCTCCCCCTTTGGCAAAGACAAAAGGAAAAGAAAGAGATAAACTAGAAATAAACCAAAAAGAAACTTAAAAGGAAACAAAAGACTAATAACTAAAACAACGAAAACAAGATAGACTAAAACTAAGAAAATATAATAAAACAAAACTAAGGGTCTTTGTGTTCTTGGAAGGGAGGAGGAGGTGGAGGAGGAGGATTCCAAGTGCATTGGATGTTGTGATGAGCATAGAGGTGATGAATGTCATGCTCCATATGATCCATTCTTTGCTCAAACCGATCAAGTCTTGTGTCCACATGATCAAACCTTGTGTTGAAGTTTGATTCAACAAGAGATAGACAATTGAAGAAGCCACCAATCGATGCCGGCTCATCATCAACACTTTGAGAGCTAGAAGGACCTCTTTGCCTCTTTCTTTGAGCTTGAGTTTGGGTAGGAACTTGCTCTTGATGTTCTTCTTCATCAATATCTTTAAGACCATGAGTGCCTATATGCTCTATGTCTTGCAAGTCTTGTTCTAGCTCCTCATCAACATCTTCATCTCCTACTTCATCTTTCCATATCCAAAAGTTTCTAACAATCTTGAATTGTCTTGAGTTTTTCAAGAGATTTTCGTCAAGAAAGGAAGGAGGAAGAGAAGGGATATTTGTAAGGTTGATTTCAAAGAAATTTGCAATTCGAGTGATGATCCGCCTAACACATATGGCGCCACTAACATTATCACTAATCAACCACAAACGCCATTGGAGCCACTTTCCCAATTCAACTTTCACATTATCAACAAAGCAATGAAGAAGAAATAAGTCATAAAAAGCAATTACTTTATTGCTTAGTCCCCTAGCATGAAAAGAGTAAGTTATGAACCTATGCATATACCAAAGGGATTTGGAAGCAAGAAGAGAGGCTTTTGTGTGACCCACAACAAAAGAAGTAGCATTTGGTTTGGCATTTTGGACCCAAAAATTGTTAGGGGACTAAAGAGAGTTAGGAGAATCGAGACCTCCTTAATAAAAACCAAAAATAGCATCAAATTGTTGAGAAGTTAGAAACCTATCTCTACCACCCAACCTAAACCTCATGCTATAGAAGGGATTATGATCATCAATCAATTGAGTTCTCAAGGTAAAGGTGGAAAGAAATTCAATGATAAGAGAAAGATAGGTAGGAAGAGGTTCAAAAGTAAAGTGATAAATACCTATCCTATCAAGTAAAGATTGAACTTCTTCATGGTAACCCATCTTCTCCAAAGTAGATTGAGACATGAACTTGGAATATATGATTTTCCTTTTCCCAAATTATTGAGACCTTTGCCTAAGTTGGGTTGAGGTATAAGAGATTGGAGGTTGCTTCCTAGGTTGATCTTTTGTAGTTCTTCTTGATGATGAAACAACTTCTTGAGGAACCTTCTTCTTAGGAGCCATGGAGAGAAGAGAGAAAAAGCAAAGAGAAAACAAATTTGCTAAAGAGAAGAATTTGATTTGCAAAGATATAAAGTGAGGATGAAGAATGAGGTTCAAGGGGTTTAAATGGGCAAAAAATTAAGGTTTAAACACTTAAAACAAATAATAAAATATTAGGAAAATAGCATATATCCGTTAGAAATTAGAAAATTGTGAAAACAAGTTCAAATCCTACTAAAAGTAGGATTTCTCGACTGCCAGGGGGCTGCTCACGATCGTGAGCGTCATTCGTGAGTGGCGCAGGCCAATCGAGAGGCAATGGTCACGAGCTACAATGGCTCAGGACACAATTGCACTCCAGTCCCTGAACTTTCAAATTTTGGACAATTGAGTCCAAACAACTTTGCAATTTGGTCCTTACGAAGCTAATTCATATCAATTCAAATTTAAAACAATTCCAAATAATTATTCTATCATAAGTATGAGTATGAATGAATATTTGAAAGATTTAAAATTTAAAAAGAAAATAATTAATTTAATGATCATAAAATTAAATGATTTGAGAATTGAATTAAATACAATCATTAAATGGCAAGAAGATTTTAATAAATAATTAATTTAAATAAAATTTCAATAATTATTTGTTAAAGACATAAGAACGTATGAATTTAAAAAAAATTCAAAGAAAATTTTGATATTCTTAATTTCAAATAAATATTTTGAAATATATCATTCAAATGGGAAATCAATATAATAAATTATTAATATAAATTTTGCATATTTAATCAATAAGATGAATAAAATTTACTTATTAATGATTAAATAGCACATATTCAAAATTAAATTATACATGGTATTAAAAGATAAAAGAAATATGAAATAGTATCAGAAATGAAAAATAAACCAGAAGTATAAATAACTGAAAATAAATATGCATGAGAAAAGTGAATGCACAAGAATCCAACCATCAATTCAGTAATTTATCACATAATTAAGATAGACTTGCACCATCAATCATACCAATATCATGCTTGATGAAATTTAATCTTTGTTCACATAGAGGCTTGGTAAAAATGTCGGCTAATTGGTGATTAGTGTCAATAACTTCAAGACAAATATCACCAATTTGTGCATGATCACGCAAGAAGTGATGTCTAATGTCAATATGCTTAGCTCTAGAATATTGAATGAGATTCTTACTAAGGTTTATAGCACTTGTATTATCACATTTAATAGGAATGTGATCAAGTTCAATGTCGTAGTCCTTAAGTTGTTATTTTTGCCACAAAATTTGTGAGCAACAACAACTGGCTGCAACTTATTCTGCTTCAGCAGTGGACAAGGCAACCGAAACTTGTTTCTTGCTAAACCAAGAAACTAAACATTGTCCTAGAAATTGACAAGTTTCAAAAGTGCTCTTTCTATCTAATAAACTACCGGCAAAGTCTACATCTGAATAACTAATCAAGTCAAAGAATGAACTCCTAGGATACTAAAGTCTTAAATGCAAACTTCCATTTAAATACTTGAAAATTATTTTGATTGCATTCAAGTGGGACTCTCTAGGACTAAATTGAAACTTAGCACACAAGCAAGTAGCAAACATGATATCGGGTCTACTAGTAGTTAAGTAAAGAAGGGATTCGATCATACCTCTAAATTAGTTTTCATCAACCGGTTTGCCATGCTCATCCTTGTTGAGTTTGGTGGTGGTACTCATTGGAGTTTTGCTTGGTTTGACTCCATCCATGCTAAATTTCTTGAGAATGTCCCTTGTATATTTGGTTTGATTGATGAAAATCCCATCTTTACATTGCTTGATTCAGAGGAAGAATTTGAGTTCACCCATCATACTCATCTCAAATTGTCCTTGCATTAATTTTAAGAATTCTTTACACAAGTAATGGTTAGTAGCACCGAAAATAATATCATCAACATAAATTTGAACAATTAATAAGTCATGCTTGGATTTCTTTATGAAAAGAGTTATATCAACCTTTCCTTTAGAGAAACCTTTCTCTAATAAAAAGTTGATCAACCTTTCATACCAAGCTCTTAGAGCTTGTTTCAATCTATACAAAGCTTTTGAAAGTTTAAATACATGATTTGGAAAATCAAAACTTTCAAAACCTGGAGGTTGCTCAACATAAACCTCCTCTTTAATAAAACCATTTAAAAATGCACTTTTAACATCCATTTGATAAAGTTTAAAATCCATGAATGATGCAAATGCAAGTAGCATTCTAATAGCTTCCAACCTTGCAACGGGGGCATAGGTTTCATCATAATCAATGCCTTCTTCTTGATTATAACCTTTTGTTAGTGATATGCACTAGGTCAATCATGTATGACCATGTTTTGACTTTATCATTTTATGAAAAAAGAGGCACTTTTCATTATCATTTTATTTTATGATAATTACTTGAATAGTTAATTCATTCTAAGGCCATCAAG
>CATIWK010457480.1:0-24494 GCA_949634005.1 Mallotus japonicus
TTATGGGTAATGAATTTTGATTCCCTTGTAATTAAGTCAAACTAACCATGATTAAATATTTAAATATTGTCATATATTATTAAAAATTTTAAATAAAATATATAAACTAATAAAAATAATTATTGAAATGTTTGAAAAAAATATTTATTAAAAAATAAATAATTTTATAATAATTTTTAAAAAATTATAATAATATTTTAGTAAATAAACAAATAATTTTTAAAAATATTTAAATAATAAATAATTTTAATTTTAATTTTAATACATAAAAATAATTATAATGTTAATTTTTATATATAAAACATAATTATAAAAGTATGTTAACTGATAAATGATGCTAATTCCCACTCTCATTCTATAATGAACCAAACATTTTTTTAAAATTTTCATTCCCTTTTCCACTTCTTCTCATTCCAATTCGGATTTCGATTTTGAAGTATAAACCCAATGCCAGCTTATATATATATATTAAATTTGAAAAAAATATACCAAATATTATTAAAATAAAATTAAAAATTAAACTATTATTAATGGAAAATAAAAATAAATTAAAAATATTAAATTTATTTTTAAATTTACCTGAAAGAGTGAAAATAAAAACATAATTTAACTAAAATAAAAATACAAGTAAGATTTTATTTATCATAATTAAAAAAAATAAAAATAATTTTTTAATAAATAAAAATTTTATTTGACTAAAATTTTGAATAAAACATTAGATTCAACCACTATAATTAATAAAATAAAAAGAAAAGATATTTAATATTTTCGTTTAGTATGATAAATAAAAAAATAATTTTCATTTCTAATAATTTTAAAAAAATAATTAGAATGAAATAGAAAATGAAGTTCAACATAAAAGAAGGGTGTACTTATTTAAGTAAGTTTACTATTTAAATAAGACATATAAGTACTTTAATTTGTAAAATCTGTTAAAGATGTTATTTTAATTTTTTTTTTTTACAGATTTAGAGGTTATTTATACTCACAGTCCCTAACTTATTACCTTTTTTTCATCATCGTCCAAAAGAATCAATTGGGCACACAAAAATTCATGATTTTTAATTTTAGTGACGGTGATCCCTCATTTGCCGATGAAATCAGTACCGAAATGCTGATGTGTACAAATAAGGAGATGATGATGTGGCAAAATTATTTTCAATAATGATCCAGAGGCCATGCTACGTGGGGTTTTTTTTTATTTACGCAGCAAAGTTTGACAGAGGCGCACGTGGCCTCTGGTTCATTATTAAAAATAATTTTACCACAACATCATCCTTTTATTTGTCTACATCAGCATTCCAATGTTGATTTTATCGGAAATCAACGCATGGGGGATCACCGTTACTGAAATTAGAAGTCTGAAATTTTTGTGTGGCCAATTGATTCTTTGGGACGATGGTGGAAAATGGGTAATAAATTAGGGACTGTGAGTGTAAATAAACTCAGACACTTAATTGTAAAAATTAAAATGAAATTGTTTTAAAATCAAAATAGTAAAATTGAAAAAGTTGGGACAGAGGAAAGCGAAACATTTGAAAACAAGATTAGAGCCGAGAATTGACAGTGTACAAGAAATGAATGCACAGGCCACCACTGTAAAAGGGTCCCTCCCACGGAATTGGATTCCCTATCAATTGGAGCGCAATTATGGGCTAAGAATGTGCCATCAACCACTCTTTCTTCAACGCTTTACACTACCATTTAATAAAAGCCACACCAGTTTTGCTAGCTCCTCTTCTACATACACACCACAAATTATTCATCAAATGCACTCTTCAGTTAATTATACATTGAAAAAGAAAGATCATTCTCATGCACTTGAGCTGGTACGTAATGGGTTTTTTTTTTTTTTTTCTTAGGTAGAAAGTAGAAGAGAATATTTATAGTTATTCTTCATGGTTGGTTTATTAGCTTTTTGTTTTGCATCGACAGAAGAAGATAGTGAAGCATTTGTTTATAAATGGCTAACTGCAACCACAATGGCAGCAACCAAATGAACCGCCCAATTCGCACTTGGAGAATCGGTGAGTAGCTTTTGGCATTATAGTTGTACACACTGCGTGTATTGCACCCAATGAATATGTAATGTATCTTGAAATATTGAACATGTTTTACCAATACTTGCATTCTTTTGAATCAAGTACGATATTTATACACTAATGAATTTACATATTGCTGTTCCCTTCAAAAAAAAAAAAAAAAAATTATACGCTGTTGGCGTGGAGGGATTTTTGAAGGCTATAGCTAGATATGTATATCGTCTATCTAAAACATAATTATCCTCAACTAGCTAGGCAGCTTTTTATCATCTAGATTTTTTTTTTCTGCTACCAAAATTACAGGATCATGTTTGTTGCTTTATTCTTATACCAAAAATTTCCTAGTTAAGGTGCATATACATTTAACCGACTGTAAGGTTACCAGATAGAGCAAGGCAATAATAAACCTGAAATATTAACATTGTCATGGCAGTCAATTAGTGCTCTAGTGCTTATTCTTACCTACACCTGGGGTATGGCCCCATTTTATACACCAAACCAATAGATAAGAGACATTTAAGAAAGTGGACCCTATTTTATTCCTCTAATATTGCCCCCGATGTTAATTAGGTAAGAATTTTCCATACATACATATATATATATATATATAACATTACATATGCCGCCACCTATACTTATAGTTTTACCAAATTAACACTTTAACTTGTCTATAACATATTATATAAGCACCTACTTGCACTATTAGCAAGACTCCTTGGATGACACGTTAGCATACTAATAGTGATAAAGCGATAAATTCATGAAAGTATATGGGGCAAAATGGCAAATTAATGCAAGTGTAGATGTTTATATAATAAGTTATAGGCAAGTTAAGGTGTTAATTTAGCAAATTTGGAAGTATAGCGGTAAAGTGATAAATTCATACAAATATAGATAGCTAAGAATGTATTATGCCAAAAAACAATGTCCTACATAATTTAAGATATATATATATATATATAACTTTCGTTTACTATATATGCTAGCTCAATCGCAAAGAAGCAAAATAGGAGAAGAAAAAAAAAAGGCAGTGCCCAGACCCATTAGTCAGTTCTATCAACTACATTGCTATAGCAATTTTTTATCAGGAAAAAAAAAAATAGGCAGACTCACAGACAGTGCCAAATGATGAAGATCTAGAACTCTAGAACTCCACTGTTGAGTTGAGGAAATTTATTTTTTTTTACTCTTAGAACCATAGATTTTGAGTTGAATGTAGCATAAAAACAAAGTGTGTCCTGCTGTTTTGCAGCTTTCATAGTATATGATTTGTTGCAACAGTCATGAGGATTAGAACACAAGACTAGCACTAGCAATGAACTTAATATCTTATATTCCTATAAATTAGTTCTTCACTTTCTAGGTTTTGATAATTCCATTAATTTACTTCAAAAAAAAAATCCATGAACTTCTGGTTAAATCCACACATATATCATAATAATAGCATCCATTTGGACTAGCTATAAACATCAGCAAACACTTCACTATTTCGAATGTAAGCCACCAAACTTATTATTTTGGCAAAGACCATTATTGCCATATATCAAAATATAATTTCATGCATGAAGGAAAATTTCATGGGTACCTTTTTAATATTTTTCTTATTGGCTAAAAGAACAGCTATAACTCTCACAAAGTATAAAAAAGTTGCTTGATAAATCAGTGCTCTATGCTCTAGACAATGTCATGCAAAAAAAAGAAAAATACTAATGATTAAATTACATGACATAAAGCTAAATTATCATTGGGAAAAGCACAAATCTAACTTTATAGAATTTTAGGTTCAGAGTTTCAAGAGGAATAAGAACTCTGGCTGTATATATAATGATACATGTAGCTACCATCCACATAAATAGTACCATCAATGGTAGCTACAATTATTTTTTTGTCTTTTATATTTTTTTGAATTTTAATATTTTTTTTGAAAATTCAATTAAAAAAAATCTTTTGGAATCTAAAACTTAAGTTGCATACAGATGAATCCATTGTGCAAAGATTTAAATACTCGAAATCTGTAAATTTTTTTTAATAATCAAATGAGAAAAAAATTAAACATAGAAGCATTTTCGTAATTGTCGCAGGCCAGTGATGCACTGTAGCGTCACTACCCGCAACATATATCTTAATCAGATATAAATATATATATATATATTCATATATTGCACTTAAAAAGACTTAAAGTTGGCTAAATGTTTTGCATTGGTGTATTTACAGATGGGTAGGTTGGAGAATTTGATTAATTAGCACAACCTGTAGATATATATATATAAGACATGATTTGCCAGCGACCTTACATGGAAAAAGGGCTGTTTCCCCTTTGTATTTCTTAATTACTTCTATTACTATCTCAATCAACAGTTCTCGTCTTTAATTAGTTAAAAGATTAAATTAATAAAAATTTAGTATTTAATGAAAGTGATAAAAACTAAAACTTAATAGCACATGAGTAAATCTTAAATGACTTGATATTATTAATTTGACATTACAAGTCATTAAAGGTGATGATCATTATAAAATTTCTGACACACACACATAGATAAGATAAGATAATTAAGAAATCTATATGTGGGATATTTAGGACACGATTCAGTGGCAAGCAATTTAAGGAAAGTTATAAGCATATGGATATGCGGGTAAAATTCTATCCTTCGTGGTTTGTACTGTGTTTAGCTAGGAATTTGCAGGGCATGGATTTAGTTAATTTTTATGGTGCAGATTTTGATTTTTGAATACTTAAGTTATGGAGATGACTACATTTTTTGGAAAAAATTCAAGAAATTTTAATGAGCCTACTTTTACAACTACTTAATGCGCAAAATATTTGGCCCAGGAACACAGTTTATAGGGATTATGGCAAAGGAACAAAATCACAGTTCTGAATTACTAGTACTTGAGCATTTAGCATACAGAAAATTTATATCAGACAAAACCAAGATGAATTCTCAGTGTTGTTTTGCAAGAAAATGATGAATGATTGTTGGGGAATCAAATTGATTGGGAGAAATAGCCAATTTAAGCTTGAGGGTCAGTTTCTCCAAGTTGCATAGATGAATGTAGAAACAGTGAAGCAACTGAGGTGCTATACCAAAAAGTATGGAATTAGTATTCACTAAACATAGGCTTTGCTTATCATAGTGCATTCCTTATAATTGCTTAGGGTTAGATCTAAGGCCACTTAAAAGAGCCAAAAAAAAAAAAAAAAAATCTAAGGCTTTGCTCATGTTATCAATCTTTAGTTAAGACTTTTTGTCATTTATATTAAATAGAGGGTTTTGATTTCAAAGTACCCTCACCTAAATTTCTCCTAGTCTATTATAGACATATGCCACATCCTACTTAGCAAAATAGCATTTGATTTCACATTGATTATAATGAGTTAATTGACTTCTAGTAGGTGCAAGAAATGCATGCTTTTTTTAGACTTTTAGGAGCTTGATTTAGTTAGTTTGCTATTCTTCATATCCCTAATACAGTTATATTAGAGCAGAAGGTCATGAAAAGAAGAGAAAATAGAGATTATAGGAAGAATATTGATAGGATCAAAGAGTGTCAAAAGCCAAAGATCTAGCTAGCCTATGTTCTTTTAACCTATATATGGGGGTTTCATCATCCAAGAAATTTATACAATTTGGCAGACGAAAGCCAAATATCATTTAGCAAGTTGTTATGAGTTAGTTGACTAGAAAATTTCCTTAACCAAGCCGCTGCCTATGAGTCGTGGGCTCATTCTTCAACAGGCATGCGGTCAAAGCACCGGCCTCCTCCTACTGCTTGGAAGCTTACGGTTCATAGGACTTCTATCATTTATATACTTGACAAGAAATAATAATTATTCATGTTTCTAAAATTTCATTTCAGTCACGACAAAAAATCCAAAATGCTGGTAGTTGTTATTAGGATCAATCTTTCCAATATTTTCAACAGAAAATAAGTTAAGAAGGGTGGGAAGCATGTGAGGGATAAAGGAATCATTTGGTCAGCACTTTTGAAGCAACTGGATGACAACCGCTAAACCATTTAAAACTGGAGAAACACAAACGGGTCATGGGTTTAAATTTCATCAGAAAAGGAAGCATCATTATTAGTTTCATGGACCCATTGCCTCTACTAACACATGCCTTTTTCTAAAGAAGATAAACAAAAAGAAATAGTGCTAGTTTTTTTTTTACTATTGTTATTTTTTGAATGCATGTGAATAGTATATACTAAGAGTTTATATATATATATATATATAAAGATCTAATTATTAATTTGCAGGAAAACTATATGATCATATACATTAGCTCTTACTACAGTTATTCCTGCAACACTAAGATAGAGATCTGTTCATTAGATTCTCTCATTAATAGCAAGAAATTAGCCCAAGAAATAGCAAAAAATCAAGAAGATAAGCAATTAGACTGCTATAGCTAGACAATAAAAGAAAGCATATCTTGCACACCCAAATGTCCATACAAAAGCCAAATATATATATATAGAACCCATTAATTACCTTTTCACAACTATCAACCTCTCCCCATCTGATTCAAAGTACATTTTGATACATATATATATATATATATATATATATATTACTTAGTAAACATATTTTTCACATATAAAACACAAGATTTCTCTTTCTGAGGTATTCATTCATTTTTTTTCTTCTTATGTCTCTTTTGTTGATTGGATGTTCATTATTTCTTGTTCTCTACTTAATTAATGTGATATTAAGGGTATATATTTTTCAATCAAGTAGAGCATAAATCAGCAATATTTCTCATCACCTGCACTTGAGTATTGAGGCACTTAATATAATCTGCAGTCTCATCCAATAAGCTGCACAAATCCATACCTTCACCGCCTGGGACGAGCTTTCTTAGCTTACCAGCTTGATCAAAACCAGCTTCTTGTTCATTGATCTTCTCTTTCTTTAAACAAATCTTTCTCTTAGTAAGATGATGGCTGATTCTTTTAACTAAAACACGGGGTTGTGCCGGCTTCCTCTTCTTCCTCAGTGCTCGGTTTTGAATCTTGAAAAGCATAGCCCTACTCCAAGCTCTCCTCCTCCCAACAGCGAAGGCTAGAGATTTATCTGCAGCAGTTTTAACCCTATGACATCTTTGAAAGATCTCTCCTGCAGAGACATTACTACTATGTTCATTAGGTCTTTGCCTGTTGATTTTAAGCAAAGATCGAAGGAAACCTTCTGTAAACTTAGATTTTAAAGAAGAATTAGGGTTTAAAGAAAGGTGGTGAGGATTGTTCATGGATCAGATGGAAAATTTTTTAAGTTTATGGACGAATATTAGGGTTTTCTATGAGTTATATATATATGATAGGACTTGTTAACTAACTATATCTGGTGGGCTTTTTTTTTTTTTTTTTTTTTTTTTTTTGAAGGATTAGACAAAGAACAGTTGAAGATAAGAGATTTTGTTTTCTGACACAAAAAAGAGAAGAAGGGGACCTATTTGCTGATCAGAAACCAGATAGACAAAAGGGAAAATTTTTTAGTTTTGTACTGTACTCTCTCTGACACAAGAATCTACATATTACTACCAAACAGAAATCAAGAAAGGAATGTAATCCAAGAACAAGAAAATATTAAAGAAAACCAAGAAAATAAAAGAAAGTGAGTGAGTGAATGATATGTGGGTAGCTGTGAAAAATCCAGGAAGTGAAAGAAAATGAAGGAAAAAGAAGGGATGGATTGAAAATGGGAGGTGTAAAGAAGAAGAAGAAGAATTGAGAATCAATAATAATTATTATATTAATTATAATTATAATTGAATTATACGTTTCTTCTTTCATTTTCAGTTTTGGGATTTTGGAGATGGAAAGTGAGTTTTGTGGGCCAAAGAAAAGGCTAACCACCATATGATCGCACATGGCTCCATTTTCCCACTTGGATTAATGTGGGTCCTTTCTTTTCTTTTGCTGCATTTTCTTCTTCTTGTTGTTTTTTTCCTTCTTTCTGTCCAAGTGCTGCAATTTTTGTAGTATTTTATTTACTTCTCAATCTTTTAGCTTTTATGTATGTTTGCTTAAAATATTTATTGATTTAAGTGGAGAAGATGTTTGGATTCTTTTAATTAAGATTTATATATAAAAATATAAATACTGAAAATTTTTTATATTTTATTAAAAAATTTATTTTATTCGAATTTTGAAATAATTAAAAGATATGGCCAAATTATATATATAGTTTCTTTATATTCGCTTTTATTTACTTTTGGGATGGGAATTTGCCTCCCCTTAGCTTGCCCTGTCAACAGGTGAGATGTTGGTGAAGACAAATGGTGCATGCGGTGACTGTAATGTCTTGCACTTGCAGTCCACATGACATAACATAACTGCTGTTGAATCATGTAATATTACGTTGAATTGGCGGCAACCACACAAGAAATTTTTCTTTTTCTTTAAGACGGTCTCTCTAATAAATTTTCTTCTCCTATCATTACGATTGTTACCATAACTTAGTAGAGAACTGTTTTCGTTTAAGTTAGATTTTAGGTTTGAATTCTAATTAACATATGCAGTTATGTTAAATTAGTTGTTAAAATAATTTTTCCGCTCTTGTGATTTTACCCCAATCGAATCGAACTAGTTAGAAGCTAGTAAGTTTTGGATACTGATGGTTTAAATCAATAAAATTTTTATTTTCACATGTATAAAAATGAATAGATTAATAATTTATAAATTTTTGTATAAATATAATGGGAGATTTTTGTCTACATCAAGACTATTACTCATTGAATGTCTGCTACATATACCATAAACTTTAGTTGTCTAATGTATCATTGCTTCTATTAACAAACAAATAATATGCAATTAGAACCGTTAGATTACAATATTTTAGTTGCCATAAATATCAATAACTTTCAATAGTTTTAATTATTTTTTTAATATTAATCTAAAATATATGAATTTCAATGATTGAGAATTTTAGCAAAATTAATATCTGAAAATTTTGAATCATATTTTAAATATTGTATTGAGCTTATACAATATTTAGTCTTGATGATTTTTAAATGGCCAAATGCACATTTTTACCCCTAAATTTTACTCAATTAACCTCTAGTACTTCTCAACTTTTATTATATTCTATTCAACTTTTAAACTTTTATTTTAAACCTATCTAACTCATATAAAACATAAAATCAAAGTATTTTTTGAATCAATATTGATATAAATACAATAGCAACTTATATAAACTAAAATAATGTTGAATAAAAGAGAGAATATAATTAAAAATAAAAAATTTCAACTTTTTTTATATTAGTTTTTTAATTCTATTTATATTTTTTTGAAGCTAACTTTAGTATTTTATGTGTTTAAAATCATTTGAAATTAAATTTCTATCTGTTTTAATATTGTATGAGTTAAATAGAATTAAAAAATACAAATTAAAAGATAAAAAATGTTCAAAATAAAAGTTTAAAAGTTTAATTGAAAATAATAAAAATTGAGAAGCGTCATAGATTAATTGTGTAAAGTTCAGGGGTGAAACTATGCATTAAGCCACTTTTAAATCATTAAACAGTGAATTTGTATTTTTAATTAATCTTACATCCTAAAATGATAGACAATAAGTCTTAAGATATATAATAATAATTTCGGATTGAAATTTTTAATAATTTATATTGAAAAATTCACTAAAAATTGTCAGTGATGTTAAAATTATTAAAAACTAATTAAATTAAAATATTTTATCTAAAATATAAAAATTAATTAAAGTCATTACAAGTTAGTAATGTTTAATATTTTTCTTATCTTTATAAATTACAAAACTTCTATGATAAAGTAGCTATATCTTAAAAAGAGTTCTCCAGGAACAAGAAAGCTGAATAGCTATAATAGGTCAAAAAGAATTAAGATTAATTAGTTGAATTAGAAAGTAATTGGACAGCCTAACCTATGATTAGTTAGTAGTTACATGATAGGAAAAGAACCCGTGACTTCTTAGCCGGCAGTGCTATATAACTATAAAATATAGATAATCTATTGGCAATGTTTGGTTCACCTAATGACATAACTTGGGATATTCATGACCACAATTAATTATATATATTCGCAAAAAATAAAAAATAAAAAATAAAATACATCACAATTGATCATACAAGCCATGCACTATATTAAAAAACACTAGACACCCAAGCATATAAACCACCAACATTATGCCAATAAATATATTCTAACCATATTTATGCTTATATGGACATTAGAAGCTAAATTGTCTTACTAAGGGCCTATTTGGTTTAACTATTTACAGCAGCTGATAGCTAATAGCGGATAGATGATCGCTGTTAACTGATAAATTTGAAATGTTTGGTAAAATTTTATTAGTTGTTGCTGTTTGTATGTTAAATGACCATTAAATATATAATTTATTTGTAAATATAATTTCATATACTTTTTATAATATTTTTTAGTTATACAAATTATTTAAAAATATATATAGCAATAAATAATAATTTATTATCTTTAATTTATATATTATTAAAATAATTAATATAAATTATTTAAAAATAAAATTTAAAATATAAATATTAATGTATAATTTTTTAATAAGTATAAATATAATAATTATTTAATTATAATTTACAATAATACCTATTTAATTTTGAACTATAAGAAATTAATTATATACATTTAATTTTAATTTAAATGAAAGTATTTGTTATTAGTTAATTTTTAATAAGGGTAAAATAATCTAAATAAAAACTAAATACAAATTAGATATCAGCTGATTGGAAAATCTCCAAAATAGAGCTTTTCAAATCAGCAATTATTTTGAATAAAATCAGCTATCAGCTGCTGATTTTGGTGTTTTACTAAATACCTAAATTGTAGCTTATTGAGAAAAAACCTCTATCAGCTACCCGAATCAGCTAAACCAAACGCTCTCTAAAAAAACTTTCTTTCAATTTTTACCATCATCCATTATTTTTTTTGTGTGAATCACTATATCTAAAATTCGTTGGACTCTGACTAATTCGGTTCGACCTAAACAAGGCCACAAGAGTGACAAAGGTCTCCCAACAACTAATTCAACATAATTGCATACACTAGAACTCAAATCCGAGACTTTTCTTAAGTGGAAACAACTCTCTACCCGATCTTTTATTATTCTTTTTTATTTTATTTACTTTATTTCATTTTTTTTACTCTTAGAGTGTGTTTGAATGCAAATATTTAATTTAAAATTATAGTTTTCAAATATTAAATTTCAATTAAATGAGCTATTAAATTCATTGTGGATTTGTTTCAAATTCTCATAGATACAATCCATGTAGTTCCCAAACAAAAGATTTAATTGAAATTCAAATCTATGCTCAAATCTCATGCATTCAAATATAGCATTAATGAATATAGATTAACGATTTGTTTATATTCTTTTAGAAATTTGTGAATCTTTCTTTATAGAATTAATATTCTTTATGGAATTTAAATCTTTTACGAGTACAATTTTACTGGATTTTGGTCCTTTATGGAGTTAATACTCTTATGGAATTTGGGTGGATATTTGAGTTTGAATTTCTTTTTGTGAAAATCTTATTGATATTTTTACAATTAAATTCATCTAAAGACTAAAAAATGAATTTGTGGCCAATCAAAACTATTGATTAGAACGTATTGGTCATCAAGTTACAAATAAAAAATTCTATTAACAAGATTAAAGAATGGAAAAAATTATGATTTTAGTGAGATTTTTTTTTAATATTTTTGAATTGTACTATTATTAAGATTATTTCTTTATGGAGATGTAAATAAAAGTTTTCATTAAAAAAATCTAGATTATTTCTTATGAAGATGTAAATAAAAGTTTCCATAAAAAAAAAAAAACTAGAATGTCTTAATTTTGAAGCTTCAATTTTAACCATTAGACGAAGATTTATGGGTGAAGATCTCCTTATCTTTTAATAATCATTTTTTTTATAATATAAATTATAATAATTTTATAAAAAACAGTAGTTAAAAATTCAAAAATAATGACAATTTAAGTTTTTATTTCAAAAAATATTGTAACTTTAATGAATTTTCAAACTTTTTATAATAAGTAATATTTCAAAATATGAAATTGTATTTTACAATAGGGTGAAGATTTTTGCACTCCATCATTAGTTATTTAAGATGTGAATGGCATAAATATTCTTAACTTTAATGTCTTTTTTTTTTTTTGGAGAATATCCTTAACTTTAATGTCTACTTGTGAATTTATTTAAGTTTTTTTTATATATTTTAACTATCTAAATAAATTATAATCTTTACGAAAACTAATTATTTTTAATTTTTATTGTTTAAATCATTTTCAAAATAAAAATTATTTCTAATGAACTTAAATATTTACAATTTTTTTAAAAAATTATGTAAACATTATTTTAATTAAACAATAATTGTATATGTATAAATTATTTTTTGTGCTATGTATAAATTATTTTTTGATATTAGATGCTTGAACATATTTTTCTATTCTTATTGATATCATTTTATAATTTTTTACAAAACATTAGACCCATAAATATATTTTGATTATAAATAGATTAATTAATATCTGTACTATTTATAACATATGATTTTATTTTAACAAGCCAATATTTTCCTACACCACTAAAATAATTAAAAAAGATATAAAAATATGACAATTAAAATCTATAATAATTATTCTAACATTACTTTTTTTTGAGAAAATAACATGAAATATAAAAAAATTAAATCAATTAATTAGCTTAAATTATATTTTAATTTATATGTAAAAATAAAATTAAAAATTTTAAATAAATTTTAAAAAATAATTAAAGTTTAAAATTTCACAAATAATTTATTTCTGCTACTTAGAAAAGAAAATAAAATTTTTTTCACACGAATTTTAATCTTAATTTTTAAATAAAAATAGAAATAAATTTATTAAGAATTTATGCCTATTTGTGAATTCCAAAAGATTAAATAATTATTTTGCATAGATACAGTTTAATCTTTTATAAGTAATATATAGATTAACTTAAAAATTTTATTAATAAAAATTAAATATTTAAATTAAAATATTTATGTCATTCAAATTTTAAAAAATATTAATAGTGGATTGTGAGAATTAAGAACTTATAATAAAAGTACACATCAAAGTTAAGGACATTTGTGTCATTCAAACCTTAAAAATATTAATGATAGAGTGCAAAAATAAAGTAGTGGTGTGCAAAAATCTCCACCCTTTACAATATTGTTGACACGTGATTTGGTCCGATTTAAGAATGAAAGTCCAATGATGAAAATTCAAGAAAATTAGTCTGAATAGTGTGAAGTGCAGTCTCCTTTTTTTTAATGAGTCTTTGGCCTAAGAGAAGCCTTCTGATGACATCATTGAAACGAAGTCCTTATCACTAAAACTGCACCTTAGCGATGCTGAACTTTTTTTAAATAACAGAAAAAACCATGTTGTGACGCAATTCTCTCCGGCATTAGCATGGGAAGACATTGTTAACAGATGGAGTAAACGTGGAGACGATGAAGGAGGTGGTTTCTAATGCTCAAGAATAGAGAAATAAAAGAAAAGAAACAGAAAGAAAAATAGGAGGGAGGACAACAAAGAAAAAACAAAGAGCAACAACGTAAAAAAAAAGAGTTTTTTGAAAAAACAATGTTAACAGAAAAAAAAAATAAAAGAGGGAAATCTTGAATTCAAGTAGGGAGATTTTGAAAAGAGAGTGAGGAGGAATTCATCAAGAGAAACCTGAAAAAGAAGAGAACAGAAGCTAAAATAGAAATAAAAGAAAAAAGGACAACAGAGGATCATTGATTTGACGGAGAAAGGAAATTCAGGGCTTTACACTTTCTAGAGTTTGTTGTTTGACATGTAGAAAATTTTTGAGGGTTAAGACAGGGCAACCAAACATTGTAATAAACATTAAGCCTCCTTTCAAACCATTTTTGAGTTTTTTAAGTATTCCACTACATTTTAACATGTAAGAAATTTTAAAAGAAATGAAAATGTTTGATTTTATCACACTGAATTGAATTGATAAGGTTTTGACTGGATAGATTTATATTTATTGCTTGTAAAAATTTTGTTTAATTTCTATATTTTGTTTAAAATCAAAATGCACTAAGCCAACACCTTTTTGATAAGGTGCCATCTTAGCGCATAGAGGTATTCATTTTTTATCTTAGTATTGTTAAGGCGACGTCTCATCACAAAGGCACCGCCTTTGCATGTTCGAGGTACCCTTATATATTTTTTTAATGGCAAAACCTATTATTAGGTCCTTGGATTTTGCTGGTTTTTCACGGTTGGTCCCTCTTCTTTTATTTCAACGAATTGAGTCCCTCAACTTTTATTTTATTTTTTATTTTCATCCTTTGTTCACTTAGAATGCCAAGTTGAAGATGTTGTCGTCTTCTGTTGAGTTATAAAAGCACATCTGAACAAAAAATATGTCTAAATCAGCTGTAAAAAATAAACAATTTGCATCAACAGCTTGATGTAGCTCACAATTAACAGTGAAATTAAGTTCAAATGATCAAGCTCACAACCAATAATTGGTTGAGATATGCTTTTACAACTCAACAGAAGACGACATCATCTTCAATTTGGCATTCTGAGTGAATAAAGGATGGTAAAAAAATAAAATAAAAGTTGAGGGACTCAATTCTTCAGAATAAATGATTAGAGACCAAGTGTGGAAAACTCGTATAGTTTGGAGACCAAAAAAGGGGTTTTGCCTTTTTTAATTATAATCATACTATGATGGTTCAACAGCGTGTCATACATTCTATAATTAATGTTTAGAGTCAATTAAATGGTTTTAATTTATTTTATTTTGTTAATTCAATGTTTGAGTTTATATTTGTTTATTTTTGCAGTGATTTTGTGTTGTTAATTCATATTTCTGAATTCATTCATTTTTTAAAATTTGTATGTTAATCTTGTTTTGAAAGTGTACTTTTATTTAATGTTAGGTTTCCCATATATTCAATTAATTTTAATTTCAAGATGTTATCTAGGAATTAGGTTAATTAAAATGTAATTTGTAATTGTTTGTTTTTTAGTTAAATTAATAGATTGAATTTTTCTTTTAAATTTTTAATTATTCTTAATCCCGTTTTTTATTTTTAATTTGTTTCTTTCTTTCAATCAAAATATAGATTTATTTTGTGAACTAACTTTATTATTTTCTTATAGATTTTCATACTAATTTACTTATTTCTTTAGGATTCAATAGTTGAATGCAATTAATTTTGTAGAATTATTTATCTTCATTTCATTTTATTTTTGCGTGGATAGTACTCATTTCTTTTCCTCCATTTCTTTGCATACACACTTTATTTTTCTGTATATTTGTTTAATGAATATGTATGATGTGATGGCCAGACTTAATTGCGTAAAAATAAAATTAATTGAAAACATGGATTTAATTGCAAAATTTGAAAATTGTATGAAGGTAATTGCATTTTTATATATTAATAAAGAAATAATCAAATGATTAAAAGTAATAAAATATGAAATACAAATGGAGATGAACCGTAAAGTTTGGTGGGCATTTTAAAAGCTCATACCCAATTTTTAAACTCAGTTTCTGAGAACAGCTGCTGGGACCCTCCATAGAATCCAATTGCTGTAAAGTGTATTATGGATTTCACTCAGTAGCGACTCCATTTCCGATCTAAGACTTACAGCTTAAGATTGTATTCTCTATTAGACTTTGAACCCACGCAATGCTACAGTCGCCAAATGCCTAGGCGCCTGTTAAAACTGCCTACAAATATCTAAATGAATCTATACATTATCGAACTAACGTTATTTTTGTATATATATTTGATTAATAGAAAGATAAATTTTTATTTCTAGCCATCCTTAAATTCTAAAAATGGAATATCAACTACGAAAAAATTTAATTGATTTTTTAGTAATTTTTAATTGCAAATAAAAAAAGAAAAAGCTATATTCATGCTAAAAAGATTGAACGGTTCAATATTTTTATTGGACTAAATTTTCAACAATATTCGTTGAAAAAAAAAATTCAATTTTAATTGTACTAAATCATAAAAAATTAACTAAAATAGGATAATTTTAGATATTTCTTTTTTTTTTTATCAATAATCCATTGTTATTAGAGGAACCATTATTTTCTTCTTTTAATTCTCTTAACTTCATTACAACTATCTATTTGATGTCCAGTTCAAAAAAAAAAAAAAAAAACGTATAATTTTTATCTATGTGCTTTTAACTTGTGGCGGAACTAGTTTTATAATTTCTATGTGATATTTAAGTACCACGTATGCCATAAAATTTATAAATAATATTGTTAAAATCTATGATTTAATAATAAAATAATATAAATGTTTAATACTAAGATTATTTATTGAGTGATATAGCTGTTGGTTACAATAAACTAACAAAAATCATTTTTAAATGGGCATATATATATATAAATCAATTTTAGATATTTTTGAATTGTATTATGAATGAAAGAAATAGTTTTTAAAATAAATTTATAATATTTTAAATCATTTAGTTAGATTAATTACAAATTATATACAGAAATTTTTATTATTAAAATTTAATGTTATGTTGATATTTTTTCATAAAATAATTTTAATATTAGTTAATAGGATTTTAAAGTATAAAAATCATAAAATATAAGTACTTAGATGTAATAAAAAAATCACAAATTTTTGTTTTGCCATAAGAGAAATCATATGAATTTTAATGTAAAATTATGAGGAGTGACGGTAACTGCACATATATATAGGAGCTCATATTTTCAAAGCTAGCATCTTCCAATAATAAAATCAATAAAATGCATTTTGACATTTTGAACGGAAAAAGGGAAAATAAATATCGAATTTTTATTTAATAATACTTTGAAGGAAGTTAACCACCAGGCCACCCAACCTTTAGCTAATGCATTTTCACATTTTGAGTGATAAAAAAATGTAACAAAAATAATTATATATAATTAATGTTGGATATGCATGCAATTTTTTAATTTTTAAATTATAAATTGATAAGGGGTCTTAAAATGGGTTGTAGGTCTTGTTTGTATCGGGTTGATTTACTTTGTTAGCACGATTAGAGTCAATACAAATACGACCTATTTATTAATCGTGTCAAATATTTCAACTTTAATCATGTACGAAAATTAAATAGGTTATACGAACATGACATGTATAACCTAACATGACCAATTTAATATTTATAATATATTTTTTCAAAAAAAACTCTAAAATAATGTCTATAATTTAGGAATTTGCATAATACAATTATAAAAATATTATTTTTATAAAAAAATTTCAACAAATGACTAATTTATTATTTAAAATCATAATAAATCATATAAATTTTTAATGAGTCATGGCGTGTCGTGTCGAGTTGACATAATTCAAAACGACACCTATAATTAAAAGGGTTATAAACGGATTCACGTGTCAATTCGTGACACGATTTGGTTAAACTGTGTTATTACAGATTGACCCGTTACTGAAAAAAACCCTTTTAACCAGAAACCCTAATTTATTAATTTTACGTGTTAGACGAATCGCGTACATATATCCTTATCCATTTTGATGCCCCTATAAATTATACAAATAAACAAATTGTTTTTATTAAAATTTTATATATATATAAAAAATGAGTTAGTTATCTATTTATTTATTAAAAGTAGAAGAGGAAAGGGCTTGATATCGGTCCCTCATCACAATGCTTTAAAGAGAGGCTATAGCATTCCTTTTAGAGGAGGTTGGCTTTATTTATGAGAATAAGAGATCCAAAGTATGGTTTCAAAAAAAAAAAAAAAAAAGAGATCCAAAGTATAATTAACTTGAAAGAAACAAAATGACAGGCATGCAATATCAAACAGCATGCTCCAATATTGGACCTTTATTCTTCCTTTTTTGTATGTGTATATATATATATATTTATAATCGTTAATTGGAGCGATGTACACATTAATTATTTTAAAATATAAGTAAAAATTAAATAAATAAATTAGATAACTTTAATAAGATATAAATTATTTATTAATTAATTAATTAATTTCTTAAAAAATAAAATTATTTTATTAATTTTATTTTTTATAAAAATGTCAAATCATATAAATTTAATTTAATATTTTGGAATATATATATACATATGAGGTGTTAATTTGATGAATAGTGAAAGAACATGGTGGTGGGCCAAAGTTTGCCTATGGAATGAGATACAACAAAAGGTTATGGGATTAGACTCATTAACATCCTCATAATTATGTTTAGGTTTAGATAAGCAAAGATCCCCCACATGCATATGTCTCTTACTTCTCTTTGGTTAGTATAGTAGTTTGGACCACTTTTAATTAATTAATTAACTGTCATTTTAGTCAGAGACAGGTGTCATCATCCTTTGCTTAAACACCATTTTAATTCGCGGTTGAGCTATTTACAAGATACAACAGTTTTGAATACCTGTTCTCTTTTCGGCCATTTTGTGTGCATTTTGCTATTTGGCATAATACATTGGCATCCCGCTGTACTTTTTACTTTTTTGTGAGTTTGAAATTTTTAAACTCTTATTTTGGACACATGATACGAAATAGTAAAGTAGTATATATTGCATTTTAAGAATTTGATTGTCTAAAAACTATAAGTAGAATTATCAAATTAAGAAAAATGATAAGTATATGAGATGTCAGATGTATTACATTGTTAGATTAGTACGTTTTAAGTAAGTTTAAGTGTTAGAAATTATAAAATTGTAAATAAAAATGTTAAATTGATTGTGAAATTCAAGGAATTGCTCATATTGTAGCCTGTTATTTTGTTGTTGGGCTAGGTCTATGGACAAAAGTATGGCTGCACAAACACTTAAGCAACAATGATAATAATTTATGAATTTTGGGAAACTAGCCTCCTGAAATGAATAAGGAGTCCATCAGTTTGGATCATGGAGCTAAGACTGGAAGAAAAAATGTGAAAAAAATATGCACAAGTTTTACTGAAAGGAGTGATGATCAATAGGACCAAAGATCAAATGCTATGACGGAATTTTTTTTTTTAAAGCATCAGATTCATAAAAAGGCTAGCAAGCTAACCAAGAGGGGAAACCTCCAAAGCCACAAAGAAAGTCCATAGCTAACAGATCCTATCTCTTACAATGATACTGGATGGTAAGAGATTAAGGAAATACAACAAAACAAGCAGACCAAATAAAGTTCAGAGAAATAACAGAAAGAGCAAAAAACAGACTTGAAGGCCCAAGGCCTAGATAAAGCAACCCATTCTATTATGAACCCAGATTGATGGCCCTCCTCCAACCAATTGTTGACCTTTTTTCATTTTAGTGACCGTTGAGAGCATCATTCCCGGGGCTGTGGGGAGCTCGATGTCTGTCAGTGTCATGGGTCCTGAATCATCCAGGAGTTAGAATGAGAAAGAGACGCGCCTAGTAGGCATATGAGAGAGACGTGCCCGCATGGACTTGCTGGTATCCAGAGAGAGCTTCTCGGTATTGTCTAAGAGACTGACTGTGATACTTCGGGCGATGGATGACAGAGTGAGGCAAGAGATAACTTCCTTCATTGGCTCTCTCTTATGACCCTAGCCTTGTCTTCATGACCTGAGAGCGAACTATTTATGAGTTGGCCGGGAGGCGACACTTCAGATGTTGACATTTCCAATGTGCAGATTTTTTTCTCATGCTTCAGCCTTTTGCCGGTTGTTTGATGGAGGTCTTTGCTAGTAGAGGCCATTAAGGAAGGAGGGCGGAAGACAGTGAAGGTGTTAATGAAAGAGGTGAGTGGCGTTAGAAGAGGAACTTGAAACAGTTCTACAAAGAGAACACCAGAAGCTCATAGAGAGCACATATCTTGAGCATATAGTAGTTTTGTCGGCCGAATATAATGGAATTTTACTGACAAGCATAAATAAAACATTTCCAATCCATATAGATTGCCCTCATATATATATATATATATATGAAACAACTATCAATGAAATCTAAATTAAATGATTTAGACAAAAATTTTAAGCTTTAGAATTCAAATTTTAATGACACCACATCAAAAATAAATCTTTAATTATCGCGATTAGCACTCTTTCTCTCACATCTAGTCCACAAGAATACAAAATTTTTTTAAGATAACTACAATATTGATCCAATAGCAATTAAAAATTATTTTTTTTGAAATTTTTATTTTATAATTAATTAAAATGATAAAATCTAAAATCTAAAATGAATTAAGCGAACCCATTATCTCATGATTTGAACACTTGTAACTTATAAATTTATTTAGTAAATAAATTATTTATTTATTTATTATAATGTAAATATAAAAAAATCATTACCGTGTATATATATATATATATTTATCCGTTGCTAATTAGTAACGGATTTTACTATGTTCATATTTAGTAACGGATTTTTAATCCGCTACCAATTTGTAACGGACTAAGAATCTGTTACAAATTTACTAAAATATAAAATAACTATAAATGTTAATAATTTGTAATGGATTTTTAAACCGTTACAAATTTGTAACAGATTTGTAACGGAATTACTCTGTTGCAAAATTTGTAACAGATATTTCCGTTACAAAATTGTTATTAATAGTTGGCGCCACATTATTGCGTGTTTTTGTAACAAATTTAGTAACAAAAATGTATCCGTTACAAAATTCGTTATAAATTTCATTACAAATTTTATGTTGTAATATATATATATATATATATATACCTACCTACGTATATACATATGTACCTTGGGACCATAAAGTCGATATTTTTTCCCAATAATGTAGATTAATTGTTAGTCCTAAGGTTTGCTTATAGTGCTTACAGTCATGTTTATCTAATGCAGTAAAAGTCACAGACACATATAGCTATATTTAACCAATGGTCCACATCCAGCGATTTTTAAAAAATATAGAAGAAACAAGTTTTTAGCATCTTGTGGGTTGAAGGTAATCAAACAAGACAATAAATTATTTAAGTTTTCGGAAAACCAATATAATGTTAATGACGGTTTCTTATAACTTGGATCCGAAAAAGTGTAATAAGTATTGCAAAAACATGTACCTAATATGGGGTAATTTTTTTGTCCTATCGCGGGTCGGATACCAATCATCGTCCTATATATATATATATTTCGGGACCATAAAGTCTATATTTTTCCCCAATAATGTATATTAATTTCTAGTCCGAAGGTTTGCTTATAGTGCTCACATTCATGTTTATTTGATGCAGCAAAAGTCACTATCACATATAGCTACATTTAACCATTGGAAACTACATCCAACAATTTTTAAAAAAACATAAGAATCAGGTTTTCAACATCTTATGGGTTTGAAGGCAGTCAAACAAGACAATAAATTACTTAAATTTTTGGAAAACCAATATATTGTTAGTGATGGTTTCTTCTCAATTGGAACAGAAAAAGTGTAACAAGTATTATAAAAACATGTCTCTAAGCACATATTTGTGGCAACTTTTTTGTCATATCACGGGCCGAATAACAATCATCGTCTTATATATATATATATATATATATATATATATATATAAACCTTGGGACCATAAATTAGATATTTTTTCCCAATAATATAGATTAATTTTTAGTCCTAAGGTTTGCTTATAGTGCTCACATTCATGTTTATTTAATGCAGCAAAAGTCACTGGCGCATATAGCTACATTTAACCAATGGAAACCACATGCAGAAATTTTTAAATATATAGAAGACACAAGTTTTCAGCATGTTATGGGTTTGAAGCCAGTCAAATAAGACAATAAATTATATAGGTTTTTGGAAAACCAATATAATGCGAATGATGGTTTCCTCTAACTTGGATCAGAAAAAGTGTAATAGGAATTGCAAAAACATGTCTCTAAGCACATATTAAGGGCAATTTTTTTGTCCTATCACAAGCCGAATACCAATCATCGTCTTATATATATATATATATAAACCTAAGGACCATAAAGTCGTTATTTTTCCCCAATAATGTATATTAATTTCTAGTCCTAAGGTTTGCTCATGGTGCTCACATTCATGTTTATTTCATGCAGCAAAAGTCACTGTCACATATAGCTACATTTAACCAATTGAAACCACATCCAACAATTTTTTAAATAATAGAAGACAATCAAACAAGACAATAAATTACTTAAATTTTTGCAAAACCAATATATTGTTAATAATGGTTTCTTCTCAATTGGATAAGAAAAAGTTTAACAAGTATTGCAAAAACATGTCTCTAGGCACATATTGGAGGGAATTTTTTTGTCCTATCACGGGCCGAATAACAATCATCATCTTATATATATATGTAAAAACCTTTGGACCATAAAGTTGATATTCTTTCCCAATAATATAGATTAATCGCTAGTCGTAAGGTTTGCTTATAGTGCTCACATTCATGTTTATTTAATGCAACAAAAGCCACTGGCGCTTATAGCTACATTTAAATAATGGAAACCACATCCATAAATTTTTTTAAAAAAATAGAAGACACAGGTTTTCAGCATCTTGTGGATTTGAAGGCAGTTAAACAAGACATTAAATTATTAATGTTTTTGGAAAACCAATATAATGTTAATGATAGTTTCTTCTAACTTGGATTAGAAAAAGTGTAATAAGTATTGCAAAAACATGTCTCTAAGCACATATTGGGGGTAATTTTTTTGTCCCATCGCGGGCCAAATACCAATTATCATCTTATATATATATATATATAAACTTAAGGACCATAAAATCGTTATTTTTCCCCAATAATATATATTAATTTCTAATTCTAAGGTTTGCTTACAGTGATCACATTCATGTTTATTTAATGCAGTAAAAGTCACTGTCACATATAGCTACATTTAACGACCGGAAACCACATCCAACAATTTTTAAAAAACAGAAGAAATAGGTTTTCAGCATCTTGTGGGTTTGAAGGCAGTCAAACAAGACAATAAATTACTTAAGTTTTTGGAAAACTAATATATTGTTAATGATGGTTTCTTCCCACTTGGGTCAGAAAAAGTATAACAAGTATTGCAAAAACATGTCTCTCAACACATATTAGAGCAATTTTTTTGTCCTATTGTGGGCCAGATACCAATCATCGTCCTATATATATATATAAAGTTGGGACTATAAAGTCGATATTTTTTCCCAATAATGTATATTAATTTTTAGTCGTAATGTTTCCTTATATTTCTCACATTAATGTTTTTTTGATTCAGGAAAATGTCAGTGTCACGTATAGCTACATTTAACCAATGGATACCACATCCAACAATTAAAAAAAAAATAGAAGAAACAGGTTTTCAGCATTTTGTGGGTTTGAAGGCAGTCAATCAAGACAATAAATTACTTAAGTTTTTGGAAAACCAATATATTGTTAATGATGTTTTCTTCTCACTTGGATCAAAAAAATTGTAACAAGTATTGCAAAAACATGTCTCTAAGCACATATTAGGGCCAATTTTTTTGTCCTATCACGGGCCGAATACCAATCATCGTCTTATATATATATATATATATATATATAAACTTAAGGACCATAAAGTTGTTATTTTTCCCCAATAATGTATATTAATTTCTAGTCCTCAGGTTTGCTTATAGTGCTCACATTCATGTTTATTTCATGCAGCAAAAGTCACTGTCACATATAGCTACATTTAACCAATGAAAACCATGTCCAACAATTTTTAAAAATAGAAAAGACAGGTTTTCAGCATCCTGTGGGTTTGAAGGCAGTCAAACAAGACAATAAATTACTTATGTTTTTGGAAAACCAATAGATTGTTAATGATGGTTTCTTCTCACTTGGATCAGAAAAAGTATAACAAGTATTGCCAAAACTTATCTCTAAGCACATATTGGGGGCAATTTTTTTGTCCTATCACGGGCCGGATACCAATCATCATCTTATATATATATATATACAAACTCAGGGACCATAAACTCGATATTTTTCCTCCAATAATGTATATTAATTTCTAGTCCTAAGGTTTGCTTATAGTTCTCACATTAATGTTTATTTGATGCAGCAAAAGTCACTGTCATACATAGCGACATTTAACCAGTGGAAACCACATCTAACAATTTTTTAAAAAATAGAAGAAATAGGTTTTCAGCATCTTGTAGGTTTAAAGGCAGTCAAAAAAGATAATAAATTACTTAAGGTTTTGGAAAACCAATATATTGTTATGATGTTTTCTTCTCACTTTGATCAGAAAAAGTGTAACAAGTATTGCAAAAATATGTCTCTAAGCACATATTGGGGGCAATTTTTTTTCCTGTCGCGGGCCAGATACCAATCATCGTCATATATATATATATAAAATTAGAGACCACAAAGTCGATATTTTTTCCCAATAATTATGAGGACCCAAAATTTTATTTTAAATTTTAATATTTAATTACGGGATTTGCAGTGTTAATAAATTTTTAGTATTTAGTTAATTAACTTATTATTTGGTATTTAAAGTATTACTTTTGACATTATTATTTT
>CATIWK010457785.1:0-14483 GCA_949634005.1 Mallotus japonicus
AGTGCTGTATTATGCGCTCCACCTCCACCTTCTGAAATTCATTCATGACCCCAGTGCATAAGGAACATGAAAAGGTTGAAATATCCTTTCAACTCCCAAAATGTTGTGGAAACTGCAACTTAGATGAGAAATAGCAATTAGAAAAGCTTTTTAATTAGTTGCAATAAGTATTTCCATGACCAAAAGATTGTGAACGCGGGCAGAACTATAAATAGGACCAGCAGTTTTCTTTTCAAAGAGGGAGATTAAAGGACATTGACACAATAGAGTAAATATTGGAAATGATCGTTGCAATATCTTTGTCTTCTAACGAAACATTTCCATTCTGATTTGCAATTCCTTGAACATTATCTTGCATACTGGATGATAAGTATGATGAGTGTAAATATGCAGGATCTGCATACTGTAGTCATGTTGGAAAGGTATATAGTGGTAACCTCTGTGTTCTCAGATGTATAGGGAATCTGACTGAAAATTCTCAATAAAGATTGGTTTCCTATTAATTTGTGTACACCTTGCATTCATTCTTATGGGTTTCTTTAGCTAAAAATTTCCTATAAAGATTAAAGAGAGTGAATAAAAGAAAGAAACCTTCAGCAGGTTTAATTCTTTTCTCTTAATTGGGTTCTTGCATGCAAAAACGCAAACGCAACAATTGGAGGGTTCTTATCTTTCAAGAATTGGTAACTCTTCTAGCACATGCGAGACATCTTCTTTAAATCTTTGCTAGAAGAAGACAATAAGAAGGATCTAAAATGGGCTGCATTTGACAGATTACCTACTTACGATCGTTTAAAGATTGTCATGTTATCATCATCTTGAAAACGTGGAGCCATTGAAGTGAATATCCAAAATCTTGGCTTGCAAGACAGTATTTGCTCCACAAGTTGTTTGAGAAAAAGGAACAGGACAATGAAAAGTTCCTGTTGAAGCTCAAGAACTGCATTGATCGGTATGATATAAACAAGATGCCTCTTTTCATCTTTGATTTTATTTTGCATGATAGAATATGTGGAGGATTGATTTATAATAAATTTACTTTTATTATAAATAAAGAAGATTTAACATAAAAATATTTTTTTTTGAGAAAAAATATAAAAAATACTTGTATACAAAATAAACTCATAAAAATATATTCAAATCACTTTTGCATTTTCACTCACTCACACGCAGCACATCACACCACCTTTTTGTACTCTTTACTAATTCTCACACACCACCCTATTAACTCACATGACACTCTCATGCATGCACACACCTTTTTTTTTTTTTTTACCATGCACTCACACTAAAGCTAACATACTATATATTTATAGCTATATTAAGTCGGTGATTGAAGCATTGTGAAGGTTCATGAACGAACTTGCCAACTTATTCCACTTGTACATTATCAACTTCAATTTGCCAACTTGTAAGCTTTAGATAGTTATAGGTAATTCTAGAATAATTTGGAGAGAGTAAGTCGGTTGCTTACTCAATACTCCCCCTCAACGACTACTCTCTCCTAATATATGTTTGCTCACTATACCAAGCTGTCTTCTGAAATCTTCGAACTTGCCACCATTAAATCCTTTAGTGAATATATCTCCAACTTGGTCTTCAGTATTGACATACTTCATCTTGATCTCTCCACGTAGGACTTTTTCTCCCATGAAGTGATAATGCACCTCCACATGTTTAGTTCTTGCATGGAATACTGGATTCTTAGTCAAATGTATATCTGACCGATTATCACAGTGTAGTTGTATTGCGTGCTCAATAGGTTGATAAAGATCCTTCATTAACTGCATCAACCACGTACTTTCTTATGCTGTTGTAGCTAATGCTCGATCCTCTGACTCGGTGCTCGATAATGACATCGTCGGTTGCCTTTTGCTACACCAAGAAATAGGTCTTGATCCAAGACTAAACACATAACTTGTAGTCGAGCACCTTGTATCATGATCTCCAACATAATCAACATCACAGTATCCAATCATCTCACTTGCTCCATCCTTTTTGTATAATATACCATAGTCAATGGTTCCTTTGATATATCGTAGAATTCTCCGCACAGCTTCTAAATGAGGCTTCTTTGGATTTTGCATAAATCGACTTACTAAACTCACTGCATACGATATATCCGTCCTCATGAGAGTGAGATAGATTAGGCTACCAACTAGTTATCTGTACATTGTAGACTCCTTCAAGTCCTTTCCTTCAGCAGAGCACAACTTTGTATTAACCTCCACCGGTGTCGAGATAGGCTTGCACTCTAGCATCCCATACTTCTATAGGAGGTCTTTAGTATACTTGTGTTGGCATAAGAAGATTCCATCCTCCACTCGTTCGACTTCAAGACCAAGAAAATGCTTTAACTCTCCTAAAGCTTTCATCTGGAAGCGTATTGATAAGTTGGCTTGAATTTGTTGAATTTCGGCTTCGTCGTCTCCAGTGATGATCATATCATCCACATAGACTAGTATTATTGCCAACTTTTCATCTCAAGCTCTTACAAATAAACTGGAGTTTGCTGATGTCATTGTGTAGTCGCTTTGAATCAGGAACTCCGCAATCTTCCTGTACCATGCCATTGGTGCTTGCTTCAATCTATAAAGCGCCTTTTTAAGTTTGCATACATAGCCTGGGTAAGTCTTGCTTTCAAACCCTTGTGGCTGGTCCATGTATATTTCTCGATTTAGCTCTCCATGTAGGAAAGCATTCTTCACATCCATTTGCCAAAGTTTCCAATTCTTACAAGTAGCTAAGGCTAGCAAAACACGTACAGTTGTAATCTTTGCCACTGGACTGAATGTCTCTTCATAGTCCGATCCATATTTCTATGAGAATCCCCAAGCCACTAAACGAGCCTTGTACCTTTCTATTGATCCATCAGGACGACTCTTTATTTTATAAACCCATTTGCAGGATATGGGTTTTACATCTTTAGGCTTTGGCACTAGATCCCAAGTCTCATTTTGCTTTAGGGCATCTATTTCTTCTTCATAGCCTTCCTCCATTCCTTGCTTGAGGATGCTTCCATGTATATTGGAGGCTCTTTTGCATTGTCTTCTTCAACAAGTGTTGCATTAGCATATTTGGGATTTTTTTTTTATTTTTCTTGATGTTCTTCTCAGATGTGGCCCATATTCGACTACACTTTCATCCTCTTGAATCTCCTCAAGTTGGCTTGGTCGTGCTTCTTCCGGTGTCTACTGATGCACTCCTATGCGCCATGGGGATTTTGACTTCTCGCATGACTTATCTTTGGCTATTTCTTTTTCTAGTTCCTCTTCTTGAGTGATTTCTTCAACTTCTTCTACCACTTTATCTTGTTCAATTATTTCCTGTAACTTCTCCTCAATTTCTTTTGAGTCCGGTAGAACGACTTCTTGAGAGGACCACCAGGATGAAGCTTCATCAAATATCACATTTCTTGATGTATGACATCTCCTTGTTGTAGGATCGCAACACTTCCACCCTTTTTTTTTTTTTATCATCATAACCTACAAAGATACACCTTATTGCTTTCTTATCAAACTTGCTTCGTAAATGATTTGGTACGAAAACATAATATACGCAACCAAAAACTCAAAAATGACTTACAGTGGGTTTTATATTCCTTAACATCTCGAAGGGTGAAACGGATCCAAATGGTACTTATGGTAGCCTGTTGATCACATGTGCAGATGTCTTCATGCATTCTGCCCAAAACCGAGGTAGAACATTTTTTGCATGTAGCATACTTCTGCATATCTCTGCAAGATGTCTATTCTTCCTTTTTGTTACTCCATTCTGTTGTGGCGTATTGGGACAAGTCAGCCGCCGGAATATCTGGCAATCTTGCAGATACTTTGAGAACTCATATGAATTATATTCTCCTCCATTGTCAATACGAAGGCAACAAATCCTTCAATCAACCTCTTTTTCAATCATCTCCTTAAACTCTTTAAACTTTCTTAAAGCTTCAAATTTCTCCTTCATAAAGTACACCCATACGTACCTTGAATAGTCATCGATGAAAGTTATCATATATCAGAAGCCACTTATGGATGGTTGCTTTATGGGGCCAAATACATCTGAGTGAATCAACTCTAGGGGCTCCTTTGCACGATACTCAGAATCTTCATATCGACGTTGGTGTGCTTTTCCATACTAGCATCCAACACGTACAATGTCCTCTCGAACATCAAGTTGTGGAAGTTCCTTGAGCATAGACTTCTTCATCATCATCTTTAACTTATAATAGTTCACGTGTCTCAGGCATGCATACCACAGGTCAACTGTCTCATTCCTTCTAGTCTTGTATACATAAGCCGTTTGTGCTGACATCACGTAGATAGACTCTAGCTTTCGTCCCTCCATGACTGGTGTGCCTATAATCTTTAGATTTCGATATACCTTCACATCTTCAGGATCGAACAACACATAGTTCCTTAAGGATGTCAGTTGTGGCACTGATATCAGGTTTTTCTTCATCCCAGGTACATAGAATACATTATTTAGCTGCACCCGCCTCACATTATATCGAGGCACTGCCATTGTCTTGCCAATGTGAGTAATGGGTAGCCTTGAGTTATTTGTTGTGACAACAACTCGCTCCCCCTTGTATTTTGACATGCTTGAAAGTTTTTCTTTATCTTTTATCATATGGTTAGAGCACCTAGAATCCACTATCCAATCATCATTATAGTTTATGGATTTATCACTTACAGTGACAAATGTGTGCTCCTCTTTTAACTCAAGTGTGACAAATGATGTAGCTTCACCAGACTTGCTAGTGACTGACTCTACAATGGCACATGAAGCTTTAAAATCCCATTCATCTTCACTTTCAACTTGGGACTGAGAGGACATTGCAACATTTCCTTCTTCTCTCCTATATCGATAATCTCGAGCATAGTGGCCTCGTTTACCATAATTGTAACATTGGTAACTCTTACGACGACTTGCTTTATCCTCCAATTGGTGGTTGTGACGAGCCCCCCCTTGTTGCCAACTCCTTCCTTATTGACGTTTATGTTGCCCTTCTTGCTTCGATTTGCCTCCATTATTTGTTCTCACAGCCTTCCAATCTTTACCCTTTTTATTGCATAAAAGGGCTTTCTCATCTTCTTTGATTGAGACTTTAACCATTTTCTTGTTTAAAGCCTCTTGATTAGCCAATACATTTTCTAACTCATTTAGAGTCGGCTCCTTTGCCTATCCACGAGTTGCCATGACGAGTGCATTAAACTCGGGACGCAACCCATGAATTATAATCCTCCTCACCCTTGACTCCGTGATTCGATTTTGAGGATCTAATTTTAAAATTTTTGAAGTACTCACTCACAGTCATGTCTTATTGTGAGATTGATAATAACTCATTCTCGAGTCTTTGGAGCTTGGCGTCATTCGTCCGAGCGAATAGTCCAGCAAGAGTGTCCCATGCCTCTTTTGGTGTCTTTGCTTCCTTGATGCACTGTAATAAATCATCCTCCACTGATACGGACAAAGCATACATTACTTTTCCGGCTCTAACCTTTCACTTCTTAAGATTATCTTGACTTGTTGGAGCTGTGGTCTCATTGCCACTAATAATCTCCCACAAATCTTGACTGAGCAAATAGAATTGCATACGAGTACTCTAAGTGCTATAATAATAATTATTAAGTTTTTTAAGACTACTTACCGATGTAGTCATGTCCGCCATCGTGACTTGGTTTATTAACTCTAATTCACCTAGTAAGTTTGGTCCCATACCACCGAACTTTACAATCCCAGACTGTACACTAGCGGCACCTTGACGTAACACGATCCTCGATCGCTTGCTCCAGATGCATTTGGTAGTCGATCCCCACCGCCTGCTCTGATACCACTTGTAGAATTTATGGAGGATTGATTTATAATAAATTTACTTTTATTATAAATAAAGAAGATTTAATATAAAAATACTTGTATACAAAATAAACTCATAAAAAATATACTCAAATCACTTTTGCATTTTCACTCACTCACACGCAGTACATCACACCACCTTTTTATACTCTTACTAATTCTCACACACCGCCCTTTTAACTCTAACACGACACTCTCATGCATGCACACTTAATTCTCATGCACACACCTTTTTTTTTTTTTTTTACCATGCACTCACACTAAAGCTAACATACTACATATTTATAGCTATATTAAGTCGGTGATTGAAGCATTGTGAAAGTTCATAAATGGTGGTGATGACCACTTGCCAACTTGTTCCACTTGTACATTATCAACTTCAACTTGCCAACTTGTAAGCTTTAGATAGTTATAGGTAATTCTAGAATAACTTGGAGAGAGTAAGTTTATTGCTTACTCAATAATAACATGCTTGGTTGCTGAGAAAATCTCAAAAAAGAAAGGGAAAAAGAATCATTCTTCAAATCCTGTTTATCTATAGTGGGTCTTTGTTAAAGAAAAAAGAAGAGTTTTTAATTTTTTTTATTGTTTATTAGTTTCTTAGGGCTGGAATTAACAGTTCTAAGACTTCCGGTGTTTTACAAGCAAAGAGACTCACTATTTTATCCCTCATGGGCAGTTTCACTTCCCCAATGGATCCTTAATATTCCTGTGACAGTCCTGGAAGTTTCTGTTTGGACATTCACTACTTATTATGTCATTGGATTTTATCCAAATGCTGGAAGGTATATTTCAACTTGGTAAACTCGAAAAGGAAATTATTCAGATCCTGCTGATATACTTAAACATCTTGATTATAAATTCTCTGCAGTTCTTTAAGCAGTTTCTTCTGCTTATATTTGTTAAACAGATGGGATTTGCACTATATCAGTTTATTCGGTTTCATTTCATACAGTCAGTTTGGTTTCCTCTTACATACCGGTTTTTCGTGGGTTACTCGGTTTGGTTTGATTTTACATATCGAAATTGAAAAATTTTAGTTCAATTTCCATTCAATTTGGTTACGTTGTATTTCACATGGTTTCAGTTTGGTTATGTGGGTTATTCCATTTCGTTTCGGTTATTTAGTTCAGTTCATTTTGGTTCCATAGGTTACTTAGTTTTCGTGGGTTATTTAGTTTGGCTCCATTTCATACGGTTTCAGTTATAATACAAGAGGTTATTCGATTTGGATTCGTTTATTTAGTTCAGTTCATTTTGGTTCCGCAGGTTATTCAATTTGGCTTCATTTCATATGGTTTCAGTTTGGTTACGTGGGTTATTCGATTTGGGTTTGGTTTTAGTTTGGTTCCGTGGGCTATTCAGTTTGGTTCTTTTTCACATGATAAAAACTGAAATTTTGATTAATTCGATTAGATAATTTTGGTTCTGAGTTGACTAAACTGACTAAATGCCAAGAAATATACAACATACTCAAATTCTTCTTACTCTGAAACTTGTACAAGATGGAAGAAATGGAATGGACTTGGCATTGAGTTCTTATACATATCTTGGACTCTGAATTGAAATAGAATCTATATCTATATAAATATATAAAGCTGAGCTCCACAAGAGATGCTCTAAAATTTTGACACGTGGCTCTCTAGAATTCTAACATATCTTTAAAGCTCTGAATTTGATTTTTTTCCTCTGTTCGTGGAAGAGAGGAACTGAACGGTTCCTTAATGAATTTCATCTTCCCACAGAATAGAGCAACCCAAGGATCACATACTCAATCTTTCTTCTTTTAATTTTATTGTGAGTTAGGTATAATAATGGCATTATCAATTTACCTTGATCAAGTGGCTCTGAAACTCTTCTGTTCCTTTTATCTTTCCATTTTATTTTCTGTTACAATTATGTTTTCAATTGAAGATTAACAATAGCATGGAAGATTTTAGTTTGTTTAGTTTTGGAAAACAAGACCTATTTTCCAGAAAATTTTTCTAAGAAAACTGGAAAATATAAGTTGTTGTTTAGTCATGATATTTTCTAACTTTAGAAAATTAGAAAACTATTTTCCAAATTATAATAGGCTTTAGAAAACTAATAAAAGATGAATTTTTCAATTAATATTTTAATATTTACTACAATCTTCTCAACCATCATTACCACCACAACCTCCACTATCACTACCACCACAACCTCCACTATCACCACCACCACCACCACCACCACCACCACCTCCACCTCCACCTCCACCACCACCACCACCACCACCTCCACCTCCACCTCCACCTCCACCTCTACCACCACCACCTCCTCCTCCACCTCCACCTCCACCTCCACAACCACGACCACCACCTCCATCCACCTCCACATCCTCCACTACCATTATAGCCTCATGACTTTGAAATTAATTAAATATGCATCATTTAAATTTTTTTATAAAATAAATAAATTTTAGATTAAACATTATTAATGAATTACAATAATTATTATTATATTTAAAAATTATTATAATAAATTTCATCAAAAAATTATAAGAATATGAAAAAATTGTGAAATGAAAAATAACAAACAAATTGTTTTCTGTTTTTTTGTTTTCTATTTTGGAAAATGGAAAACTAGAAAACAAAGAAATGGAAAAGAAAACTAGAAAACAAAGAAAAGGAAAAGAAAACTAGAAAAGGAAAATAGAAAATATTTTTAAAAAATAAATAGCCCCTTAACCTTTCACTCACCCTTTTTTTCCAATCCAAATCGCACTACCTCCTCACTCACTGTCTTCTTCTTCTTCTTATTATTATTTGTTTTGCCATTTTTCTCAATTGAGATAAAAATTGATAGAGATTGAATTTAGTCGCTGATCAGAGAGTAGAGCCTTAAAGTCCTTGTACAAATTTATGTTTTTAGGTTTCAACTCCTTTTTTCCATTTTTTTTATCTTTTTCAGTAGAACAAATTTATTTTTTTAAAAAAAGCAAAAAAAAAAAAAAAGGGAAAGTACAATATGGTCCTAAGTTTTTTTTGTGTGACATTATACTACCCTGAGACTTTGTCTGTTAACAAATAACGAAAAAACTCAGTAACGCTATTACTAGTGCATACATGGCGTCCAACATGGCCAATGGCGTGGAAAAAAAAAAACTTATTTTGGTCTTCGTCCATCTCTGGGATTATAACCCCAAATCCCTAAAATTCAAAATTAAACACAAATATATCCTCTTCCAACTCCAAATCTCCATACCCACAGGTTGATCTTTCAAACTCATAAGTCATTTCTTTATCACCATCCTCCTCTTCTTTACATATAAAATTCAAATCTTGATAAATATTATCATTTGCAACTTCTGCACCTTTTCTAAATTTCCAAGAAGAATGTGGAGTTTCTTCATCTGGAGAAAATCCTCCAGAAGTCCCATTGCGTCACCTTGCATATCTCAATAAGCCTAAGATTCCTGTGCTAATAGTTGTATATGGCAATGGTGTCATATTTCCTATATATGGCGTACTACTTTCTTGAATCATAAAATCCTTTTATGAACCACCTAATGAATTAAAAAAGGATACAAAGTTCTGGGCGCTTATCTTCATAGTTATTAGCCTGGCAAGCTTTATGGTATTACCATTTCAATTTTACTTTTTTTGGCATGGTTGGCAGTAGATTAATACAACGGATCCAAACTATATGTTTTGAGAAGGTGGTTAATATGGAGGTTGGTTGGTTTGACGAGCCTGAGCACTCAAGTGGTGTAATTAGTGCTAGGCTTTCAGCAGATACAACAAGTGTGCGTGCTTTAGTTTGAGATTCATTAGCTCAGAGTGTCCAAAACATTGCAACAGTAGTAGCAGGTCTGATAATAATGTTTTGAGTGCAAGTTGGCAATTGGCCCTCATTATTCTTACACTCGTTCCTCTAGTAGGAATCACCGGATACGTTCAAGTGAAGTTCATGAAAGGGTGGTTCAATGCAGATGCAAAGTACGAGGAAGCAAGCCAAGTTACAAATGATGCAGTTGGAAGTATAAGAACATCGCCTCTTTCTGTGCAGAAGAGAAGGTGCAAATGAATTTAGGGATTTGGGGATATAATAATCCCAATTTTAGGACAAACATGACTTAAGGAAGTTTCTTCACAATAGGCCTCCTCAGATTATGCCATCTTTCAATGGCTTCTTTTCATATCCTTATCTTCCAACCTCTAGCTGAAAAAGATTCAACCTTTATTATATTAACCAACCACTGAGTTCAAAGTTTTAAGATTTAAAGTTTTGTGATTTTAGAGGAAATAGTACAATATTATGTTTTCGTTGTGCCATTTTGAAAGCAATTAAAGGCTGCAACTTGTGTTTTGAGTTCCTGATACCTAGATTGTTCAAACATTATTTATTCTATTGAATAATAATGTTTAAACAGTATTTGATTATGCTAAATATTAAATACTAGCTGATCTATAATTTTTTTTTTCCTTTTATAGTGTAATTTCACATATTCAAGTCTTGTTACATCAAAGTTATTTCATGAATTACATAATGTACATGGTCTGAGGGTTTACAATTTTGCTATTAGTATCTCTTATTTTCTGTTTCTGCCATTTCAACCAGATCAAGTTCTGGTTCTAGTACTAGCTTGTTATGAAAGAGCTTGTTTGTGGGGATGAATGACTGAGGCTAGTGCTTAGATCTTCTATTGTTGTTAAAGAAAATCTCCATGTTTGGGTTTGAAAGATCATTGGGTACAGAGAATTGGAGTTGGAAGAGGATGGGTTTGTGTTTAATTTTGAATTTTAGGGATTTGGGGTTATAATCCCAGAGATGGACAAAGACCAAAGTAAGTTTTTTTTCCCACGCCATTAGCCATGCTAGACGCCGCGTATGCATTGGTAACGACGTTACTGAGTTTTTCCGTTATTTGTTAACGACCAAAGTCTTAGGGTAGTATAATGTCACAAAAAAAGGACCATCTTTTGTCAAAAGGTGAAACCTCAGGGTAAAAAATTGTACTTTCCCTATAAAAAAGGATAGCATAAAAAGGAATACCATGAGTGAATTACTCTGCTTTGAGCAACTTAACGGGTATATAATCGTAAGAGAGACCTTCAAATCAAATCAAAGCAAAGCAAACTGAAAACAACTTCTTCTTCTTCTTATAATAATGATAAATACATAAATAAATAAAAGAACCTTTGACATTGAGGGCAATCCTGACACAGCAAGAGGTAAGAATACATGTTAAACACAATACATGTTTTTTTGATAAAGAACCAAAAGTTATGTAGTTGTTAATTGAAAAAATGTTAGTTCAATAAGAATTGTGAGATTGTAATTCTTGTTATTAGTCAAACATTCAGGACCTACAAGTCCAAAGGGAATCTCCTTGAACATTTTAGAAGCAGTCATGCTAATGGAAAATAGGACAAAAAAGGAACTAATAAGATCGGATTCAATATAGACAATAATAAATCTCAGCAGACAGAGAAAATTACTCTTGCTGGTTGACTATTTGGACTTAGCAATGAGCTGGAGAAAGCTTATCCTTGATACAGCTTGACAAGGCTGATGGAATGGGTGTCAAAGGGTGAAAGCTTGTGGTGGGTGTCAATGAAGAGCTAGGAGGAGTTGACTCCAATTCATTATTAAGGTCATTGATCCTTTGTTGCAGTTCCTTCAAGTACTCAATTGCACCCCCTTGGATTGATGCCCTAAGAACAAATAAATTAAAGCATTGAATCGAATCAAAGGTAACGAAAAAGAAAAAAGAAAAAAGAAAACAAAAGGGAGATTTTGGGATCCAAAAGCTCAGAGGAATAAGCAAACCAAAGAATTGATTTAGAAAGATAATTAAAAAACCCCCAAACAGAGAAAAATCGCCAAAAAGAAAATGGATTTTTGTTAGATTGGATGGATAAAGCTTTTGGGCTCTCAGAGAAAAATGAAATTAGGAATTGGGAAAACAAATGAAAAGAAAAATAAAGGAAGCGAGAGAGACAATAAGAATGAAAAGGCTTTCATGTTTTTTCTTCATTATTTATCAATAGATAGCGCGCTATTAACAGAAGCGGAGAACACTAAAAGTAGAGAGTGCCAAGTGTCAAAACCTGGTTAAACTCTTCTTTCTGCTTCAGCTTTAATATATATATATATATATATATATATATGATATTATTACTAATACTAAAAACATATTAACTTACAAAAATAATTTAAAATGTGTTCAATTTTCATTATTTATCAAAAATAATGATGAATAAAATATAAGATGATGCAAAATTATTAATTTAGAAACCATAAGTCCTAATGAGTAAAAAATTATAGCATATATGAAATGCAAATTAACACCTCTATAGTATGATTCTAAATACATAATCTCAAGAAAAATTCAAATCATATTTTAAATACATATAGGAAAAGACACCACAATATATTGTTTTCAAATACATTAATAAGTCACAAATTTTTTCTCTACAAACAAGATATTTGATAAAAACCTATGGTTAGATAAGTAAAGATAAAGTTTTCTAATTTTTATTTTTTTTAAGAAGTTTTCTAGTTTTTATTAATTATCCACGATTGCCGCAAAAGTTATAAAATATAATATTGTTTTTATATAAACTAAAAAAAACCACTTAAATCCTAATTTAAAAATAATCTCTTAAATAACTAATATAATTAGATTTAAATTGAGATTTGCTGTTACAACTTTTTTTTTTTGGTGAAAGCTATTACAGTTTAATTATAGGGATAATTACCATTACCCCTAAGTTTGATTATAATTACTATTTTGTTCAGTCTTTTTGAAAAATAACTAAAAATTCCTTCAGTTTTAGATCCGTTAAACAATTTTCCTCTTCTGTTAAAAAGTATAAGAAATATTCTTAAAATATATTGTTAGTGAAAGGTCAAAATGTCAATAATTCCAAAAATACCCTTAAATTTTCAAACTAAATTTAATTTAATTAAAATTAAAATTTACAAATATTTTTAAAAATAAAATGCAAATATTTCTATATTGTAACAATGTAAAAAATGTAGGATTTAAAAAAAATTAAATATGTTATAATAATATAAATTTAATCAAATATTGAGAATAAATATGTATTTTATGATATTTAATTTTAATACAACTTTTTGTTAAATTTTAATTTAATTTGATTTGGTTTAATTAAATCATAGCTCAAAATTGAAAACAAGAAGTTAATTAAAGGTTGTATAATACTATAGATTTAACAAGATGAGAATAAATATATTTTTTTATTTTAGTTAATTTTTTCAAAAAGAATTTTGTTGAAGTTATAATTTTAATATAATTTGATTTAATTTAATTATAGTTATTTTTATTTTTTTTAATGTTATAGTAGCATAAAAGAAAAATGAATGATTTTTTTTTAAAATAAAAATTTAATTAACTATGGTATAATATTCTAAATTTAATTATGTATTGAGGGTAAATATGTCTTTTTATGTCATTTAACTCTTTTTTTTCATAGAAGGGGGAAATTGTTTAACGAATCTAAAATTGAAGGGGTTTTTAGTTATTTTTCAAAAAGATTGGATGAAGTAGTAATTATGGTCAAATATTAGGGGGTAATAGTAATTATCCCTATATTTTTTTTCAATTAATTTTTTCAAAAAAATTTGTTGAAGTTATAATTTTAATGTAATTTGATTTAATTTAATTATAGTTATTTTTATTGTTTTAAATGTTATAGTAGCATAAAAGAAAAATGAATGATTTTTTAAAAAATAAAAATTTAATTAAATATGGTATAGTATTCTAAATTCAATTATGTATTGAGGGTAAATATGTCTTTTTTATGTCATGTAACTCTTTTTTAACAGAGGGGAAATTATTTAACGAATCTAAAATTGAAAAGGTTTTTAGTTATTTCTCAAAATGACTGGACGAAGTAGTAATTATGGTCAAACCTTAGGGGGTAATAGTAATTATCGCTTTGATTAATTATACTTTTTTCCTTTATCATCTAATTAGGGGTGTCAAAATGGGTCACGACACACAAACACGACACGCCTAACACGCAAAATAAACGGGTATGGGTTGGGCTTAAATGGGTTAGTGTCATAAACGGGTCAACCCGTTTATGACACGATTTAAATGGGTCGTGTTACGGGTTGACACGCGAAACCCGTTCAACCCGTTTACAACCAGTGTAATATACTATAATTTTAAGGGTAATCTGGTCATTCATCATTCATCATTCACTAAAAAACCCTAAAACTAAACAACCTAAAGACACATTATCAATTATCATTCATTTTCCCTAAAAGCCACAGCCTTAAGAATACACATCCCCGTGCCGCCCTGCAAGTCTCGACCTCATTCAACCTCGCCGTTCGATTCGTCGTTCCGATCTCAACCTTATTCAACCTCGCTATTCAATTTGCCTGCCATCCCCTTGATTCGATCTCATTTACCAAGGCGGTTCGTTCATCATCTTAATTCTTATACTTTTGTCAAGGTGATTTTTTTTTTTAATTCTTATACTTGCAGGCCTGTCAAGTATTTTTTATATTGTTATACTTCTGTCAAGGTGATTTTGGATGAGATGGAGTCGAAATTGTAGGCCTGCCATTATTTGTATTTTCACATAATTTCTTTGTCACATACTGATCATCTTAATTTTTTGGTG
>CATIWK010458120.1:0-13644 GCA_949634005.1 Mallotus japonicus
AATGTTTACATAATCAATCTAAACATCAAACAATAAATTAATTAATTAAATAATAAAATCTTAATTTAAATTTTACTTTATTAACACTGAAAATTCACTTTTTAATATTAAAAATATAAATAAATAATACGGGTCTTAACATATGCAATGACTAGCACTTTGATGAAGAAATAAAGATGAATCCACCTTGGAGGAGATAAATTTGTATTGTTGAAGAAATTTAGCTAGCTGAGAGAACCACTCTCTTGGAGCCTGTTTGAGGCCATACAAGGATCTCTTGAGATGAAAAAAAAAATCTGGACAATGCATATTAACAAACCCCTTGGGTTGAGCTATATAAATGTCTTCATGAAGATGACCATGAAGGAAAGCATTAGTAATGGCAATTTAGTGAAGAGTCCATTTGTGCATGGCAGCAAGGGAAAGTACAGTTCTGATGGTAGTGGCTTTTACAACAGGGCTAAATGTCTCTTTGTAATCAACTCTGGCTTTTTGAGTGTATCCCTTGGCAACTAATCTTGCTTCATATCTGTCTATGGAGCCATCATATTTTTGCTTAATCCTGTAATCCACTTATTATCAACAATGTTAGTATCAAGGGGTTTGGGTACCAAGTCCCATGTCTTAGTGGATAGTAATGCATTTATCTCATCAGACATAGCTATTTAACGTTCTTTATATTTACTAGCTTGATTAAAGGTATGCGGTTCATGTTCAAGGTAATTGGTGGTCTTTTTGGTGAAGTGAGAAGAATGCTTGGCCATGGTGGAAGGTCGCAAGGCCATGGTGTGGGTGCATTCAGGTTCAGTATGGGTAGAGGTGGAATAGCGGGACAAATCAACAACCAAGTTTATATCGGGCTGGGTAGAGGAGTGGGGAATAGTAGTTAATAATATATAGAAAATTCAACCCCTACAAACTAGGGTCAAAAGTCCAAGTCAAAAGCTGAGTCAGCACTCCTGAAACTAGCAGAATATGTGCTGAGGCTTGCGGACTTCCGTAGGTAATATCACCTGTGACCTACAACCTACGGAAGACACAAACCACCCACTTCCCATGTGCATCATGCACGATCTCCACACATTCAGAAGTGGTGGAGTTTCCTTAAGATGCGGACCCACTCTTCAACATGGCCTAAAATCACTCCAACAATGGTAACCGCTTACCTTATATATAGAGTCCTAGTCCAATAAGGTAACTAAGCTAACCCAATCAATTAAATTCTCTTTTATATCAAATATCTTTCTAATTTAAGCATCGGAGTGGGATCATTTAGATCCCACCTGACCTTTCTTGTCTTGCAGATCATCCAATCATCATCTTTCATTCCCATAAAAGTAGGAGTCCAAGGAGACACCCTTTTATCATTGGTGCGATGAGCGTGGAAGCCCAAAAAATTCACGGTTTCCTTGACGCTACTCTTTCATGGCTGAACATTCAAACAATGACGATACTCAACCACCGGGAGTGGATCCCCCGCTCACTGGATCTTCCAGCCAACCTCTCGATGATTCTCAAGCTGACAATAAAAAAGAACCCGCATTGGAGGTTGCTGCAGAGAAAGATGAGCTAACATCCATTCGCCAGGATTTGCTGGCGCTATTGAAAAGGCTCGACCAAGCAACGGTCACGGCCAATGGTACACCACTAGAGATCAAAGAATCTCCAATTCCGAAGTATTGTACTCAGCAGGTGCAGAAAGGCAAGGCACCGCTTGATAGGGTGGCAAGCCCAATGATCTTTAGTAAAGATTCCTCATGGGATGAGCTGAGTGAAACTAAAGTAAAAAGCCTGCAGGTTAACAATGCTAAGGTCAAAAAGCAGGTATTGGTAGCAATAAAGAAGTGCGGAGCTTTAGCTCCAGAAGAAATAGATCAAGACCTGGCATATACCTCACCTCTGACTAAACAACTGCTGGAAGTACCTTTTCCATCCAAATTCAAAATTCCACAGCTGGCATCTTATGCTGAGACTTCTAATCCTCGAAGTCACTTAGGCAAATTCTATACCGTGATGCACCTTCATACCATGGTTGATGCCTTATTATGCAAGGTATTTCCAACAACGTTACAAGATGTAGCTCAAGAGTGGTATTTGGGTCTGGAGGAAGGATCCATCAAGTCCTTCTCTCAATTGGCGACACTGTTCAGTGCACGATTTGTCACTAGTATTCCTACAAAGAGAGTGTCTATGGACTTACAAAAAGTAGTCCAGGACGAGGGAGAAAGCCTGCGAAGTTACATCAATCGTTTCAATAAAGTGGTTGTGCAAATAGAAAACCTCAGTCATGTCGAAGCTCTAACTGCCTTACAGCACGGTACCAGGTATGGCAAATTGATAAATTCACTTTATCTTGACCCTCCTAAAACTTTTACTAAGTTGATGAAAAGAACCCAAAAGTACATAAGGTTAAATGAAGCCTGACAGACTTTAAAGCCACAACATCGATTTGATAAGAAATGCCCTAGAGAAGATGAAGGTTTCAAGAACCGAGAAGATAGGGGCAGACATCGTGAGCATAGGAGAAACCTGTATCGGTGTGGCAACTATACACCACTAAATACCTTCAGAGTAGAGGTACTAATGTGGGGAAGGAAATCTAGAGATCACATTCGCTGGCCAAGACCAATAAGCAACCATACCTCCGGAAAATGAGATCCGAAAAAATACTACAAGTTCCATAGCGATGTGGGACATGATACAGAGGAGTGCATGTCGCTGAAGGAAGAAATTGAGCGTTTGGTGTAGAGGGGATCCTTGAATAAATTTGTTCATTCAAAGTCCGTAGGTGACAGGTAAAGGTTACCTGATGAGGCCACAACTAAAGGTACTCACAAAGGAGCAAAAACAGAGCCTGCAGGAGTTATTAACATTATTGCAGGAGGGTCCTCCCTGAAAGATTTGGTAGCTAAATGCAAATGACCTGCAAGTGAAGTGATGTCTGTAGGCCTTAACAAACTGCAACCTATGGCACCAGTTATATTTACTTCAAAGGATGGCACCAATGTAACTTCTCCTCACACAGATGCATTAGTGGTGGAATGTATGGTTGAAAACTTTGTGTTGAAACGAATGTTAGTTAATGATGAAAGTGCGGTTAATCTACTAACATTTGAAGTGTATGTAGCTTTGGATTTAAGTCCTAACAAGCTTCGTCCAGTATACACACCTCTCATTGGGTTGGGAGGCAAACAGGTACCAATTGAAGGAGTTGTGGACCTGACAGTAGAATTGGGAGATGAAGAACATGTCAAAAAACTCAAGGCAGAATTTATGGTTATTGAATTCTCTTCTCTTACAATGCAATTATTGGCAGGCCGATATTGTATGACGTCAGTGCTTGTACATCTATTCGCTACTTAACTATAAAGATACCAATGGAGTCAGGCATACCCGTGGTCTACGGAAATAAGAAAGCTGTAAGATAAGCCTACCTGTGTTCGCTGAAGGATGATTCTCAATCATTAATAGTAGAGACTTTAGACATACCGAAACGAGTCAATACTGAGCCTTCAGATGAAAAAAAGGGAGCTCACACTTTTAGCCATAGGAAACAAACTTTTCATTAGTTCGTTTCTACAGGAGCATGTGAAAAATTCCATAGAGGAAATCTTGAGTGTAAATGAATAAGCATTTGCTTGGCAACCCTCTGATATTACAGGTATAAACCATGATTTGATATGCCACAGGTTGAATGTAGACCCACAGGCAATACCTGTGATTCAAAAAAAAAGAAATCATGCCCTTGAGAGGCAGGCTGTCATATCTACATAAATTGACAAACTAAAGCATGCAGGTTTCAAAAGGGAAATTTTTTACCTTGAATGGCTAGCCAACATAGTCTTGGTAAAAAGGCCAAACGGCAAATGGAGGCTCTGTGTTGATTTCATAGATTTAAATAGTGCATGTCCGAAAGATTGTTATCCTCTTCCTAACATAGATCAACTTGTTGATTCTACTGCAGATCACGAACTTTATAGCTTTGTTGACGCTTTTGTTGGATATCATCAGATCTCAATGTGTAAGGAAGATCAAGCAAAAACAACCTTTATCATAGATAGAGGCATATATTGCTACCAGGTCATGCCCTTTGGCCTGAAGAATGCTGGAGCCACTTACCAAAGGCTTGTGAACATGATTTTTAAAGATATGATAGGAAAATATATGGAAGTCTATGTGGACGACATGATCATCAAGAGTCTAAAAGTAGAAGACCATGCTAGAGATCTCAGTGAAGTATTCAACATGCTTTTAAAACATGGGATGAAATTCAACCCGGAGAAATGTGTCTTCGATGTGCAGGGAGGTAAGTTATTGGGCTTTATGGTGTCACAAAGGGGCATAGAACCAAATCCAAAGAAGATTCAGGCTATCATTAATATGACACCTCTAAAGACCATCAATGAAGTTCAAAAGCTAAATGGTAAAGTTACAGCCTTGGGAAGGTTCATTAGCTGTTTTGCCAAAAGATACATGCCTTTCTTCCAGACGCTCAAAGATTTGAAAAACTTCAAGTGGATAAATGAATGTCAACAGGCTTTCGATGACCTGAAGAAGTTCCTCAGCTCCCCACCTTTACTAAGCTGACCTAATCAAGGTGAAATCTTATATCTGTATTTATCTGCTACTAATGATATTATTGCCTCAGTGTTGGTTAGTTAGGAAGGTAATGAGCAAATGCCTATTTACTACGTCTCCAAAGTATTAAGAGGTGCTGAATAATGTACCCAGTCATTGAGAAGATAGCATATGTTGTTGTAATTTCAGCAGCAAGGCTCAGACCTTACTTTCAGGCACACACAATTGTTGTTCGGTCAGATGTGCCAATGAGGAAAGTATTACAAAAAGCGGGGACTTCCGGAAGACTTGTGGAATGGGCAATCAGACTTGGAGAATTTGACATTCGATATGGACCCAGGAAAGTAATGAAAGCTCAGGTCCTAGCTGATTTTGTAGCAGAAATGTCAAACTTACAGAAAGAGGACCTCAAGCAGCAGGTTGCAAGTAAAAGAGAGTGGAAGCTTTATGTTGATGGGGCTATAGGCGCAAAAGGAGCTGGAGCAAGCATCATTCTCCAAGGCCTAGAATGAATAAAGATTGAGTACATGGTACGTTTAAATTTTCCAGCCATAAATAATGCTGCAGAATATAAAACTATTTTTACAGGCCTGTCTATAGCCAAAGAAGTGCGTGCGGAACATCTGATCATACACTCAGACTCTCAGCTTGTGGCTAATCATATAAAAGGAAACTTCACTGCTAAAAAAATGCGTATGATAAAATACTTAACAAAAGTTAAATTGTTACTGCAGGAAAAAGAAAATGATGCAGGTGAATGGACCTTGGAGCAAATACCCAGGGCTAATAACATGGAAGCAGACACTTTGGCTAAAATTGTGGCCTTAGATGCACAACCTCCCAAAGGTGTTCTCAAAGAAGTCCTGTGGCACCCAAGTATGGAAGAACAATCAGCTCTTGCGGTAGACATTGGAGATAACTGGATGACTCCAATAATCAAATACCTGTCTGAAGGTATTCTTCCTACAGAAGATAGGGAAGCTAAAAGAATCATTCGTAAATCCGCAAACTACTCTTTCATTGATAACATCTTATATAAAAGATCTTTTAACCAACCATGGTTGAGATGTGTCTCTACAGATATATGCACCTACATGTTGACTGAAATACATCAAGGCATTTGCAGAGCTCACGAAGCCGCAGATTCACTAGTGAGAAAAGCAGCCTTACAAGGGTACTTATGGCCTATAATGCTTAAGGATGCCAAAGATTTGGTCAAAAGGTGCACCAAGTGCCAAAGCTACAGTAGGGTTATGAATCAACCTGCAATACACCAGAGACCAATAGGTAGTGCCTGGCCTTTCGCGCAATGGGGTATGGACATTTTAGGTCCTTTCCCAAGAGCCACAGGTCAGAGGAAATTCCTGGTGGTAGCTATAGATCATTTCACCAAATGGGTGGAAGCTGAGTCTTTAGCCACCATCATACCAGGTAAAATCAAAGACTTTTTTCATAAAAGCATCATCTGCAGGTTTGGGATACCTCACGTATTAATCACCGACAATGGAAAATAATTTGATTGTGAGGACTTCAGAGGTTTTTGTGATGATCTTAATATCAAATTATGTTTTTCTTCTGTAGCCTATCCACAAACCAATGGAATGGTAAAAGTTACTAACCATACCATCCTCAAGGTCTCAAGAAAAGGCTCGATCAAGCTAAAGGCTTATAGGCGAACGAGCTATACAGTGTCTTATGGGCGTACAGAACCACACCGCTCTTCCACAGGTGAAACACCTTTCTCACTAACTTATGGAACTGAAGCAGTCATACCTGTGGATCTATAAGTCCTAAGCTATTGAGTCATGAACTTTTACGAGTGGTAGCCTACAGACAAAAAATGGCTAAGTATCATAACCAGAAGGTCAAGAAAAGAAGCTTTTATGAAGGAGACCTGGTGATGAGGAAAATAGAAATCACCAAAGAAGACGCAGGCATTGGAAAGTGGGGAGCAAATTAGGAAGGTCCATACAAAGTTACTAAGGTCATAGGGCCAGTCACTACAAGCTGCAGACTATGGAAGGTAGAGACTTACTCTAGAAGGTATAGACTTACCTAGAACCTGTAATGTAGAAAATCTTAAAAGGTTCTTTCCATAAACTATCTTTACAGTAGCTTTAATTTTCATGTTTTTTTATTGGTTGGTGAGAGCAACCTTTGTTATTTTGAATTCCCTAAAAAGGTTGATGGAACCTTATGGATGTTTTTCAATTCCCTAAAAAGGACATCTTGCTCTAAAGTCCTGATGTAAATACATTTTTTATTAATGAAAGCATTTACCTTTCATCTTCAATTATTACTGAAAGTATTTACCTTTCATCTTTATTTATTACTGAAAGTATTTACCTTTCATCTCCAATTATTAATGAAAGTATCTACCTTTCAAGCCTTAAATCATTGGCATCATGAAAGCATATATTCTTTCATCCTCTTGGTCTGCAGCTCAAGGTAAAAGTACACCCTTATATAATACGTGGTGGAAGCGACTTTACCACCATAAGTAATTGCCTGTGAGTATTTAGGCCCCTTGTGCACACATGCGAAGGCCGCCATGGGTATCTTCCCTATGAGATTCAAATTTATTAGAAAACGAGCTGAGGCAAATGATATGCCTACTACCAGACCACATAACATAAACATACTTGCAGTTGATAAAATTGCACACAAGTTATAAACCTTAGACGATATAAAAACATAATATTTAAGTACTACCAGGTGCATCGCACTAATCAAAAACATCCTTAAATAAAAAACAACAATGAAAATGAATACCGTAAATATTATTCTTAACTTCAGAAAAATAAAAATCACTCGGAAGGATTGTTGCCCGAGTCTGCATCCACAATCTCTTTGCCTTCAGCAGCTTCAGGTTCATCATTGCCTACAAGTTTAACATCATCTATAAAGCTGAAATTATTATCTAGAAAATGCTTCTTGCATTCTGCAGTAATTCTGGCCTTCTGATCCTCTAAAGTTCCCAAAAGATGCTCGATTGTAGCATTCTCTTATTGTTTGGCTTGGTTCAGTTCATGCATCAAAGCAGCCTCTTTTCCTTCAAGAGCTGCAACCGTCTTGACGGCAGCAGATAGGTCATCCTCCAATTTCTCAATCCTCTTCCGTAGGTCGATCTCAGTCTTTAAGACTTTTTCTATCTCCTTTTCCATCTCTGATTTACACATATGCATATCAGTGGTCAAGGTACCAATTTCATGCCTATACGCCTATGACCTTTTGGCAAACAAGGTCAAGGAATTCAACACCTGCAAGTTAAGTTTTAGTCCAAATGGTAAACAACAACAGCCACAGGATATTCACAACAAAGATCAATAGGTATATCGTTACCTGTAGAAGCTGGCTCTTTCCCTGGTTAATAAATTCTAGGTCTTGCAGAATAGACAACTTGGTCCTATCTTGAGGAAGTAATGTGAAAGTCGAAAGCATACCAGCCACAGGTGACATGCAGATAAAGGCCTTCTGTTCATATTGCTTATCCAAAGAAGCATGTACTCTAGCAGTTGAAATGGCTTTGGTAGACATCGTCTTCTCAGAATCTTCAATAACCCCTAACTTCAGCTTTTTTGAGGAAATTATATCCAACATCATATCCTCTATAGGAAAAGAGGTCAAATCTGGAGGACTGGTTACAACTCCTCGCTTCTCAGAAATAGTTTTTTCAGACTCCTGTGGAGTCTTGGCAGTTGAGGCAGCACCTGAAGCCTTTAGCTTCTTCAGCATCTCGTTAATTTTCTTATAATCCATCTATGTGGATAAAACACCTGATGAATATAACAAACTTAGACACTTCTTAAAAATAAAGAAGAAGTAAAATACCACATCAGTTTGGCGGCTTTTCTTTTTTCCTTTCAAAGGGTCCATACTGTCCCGAGAGGAATTTTTTCCTCAATAAGAGCACAAGCATCTAAAAGACCATCCTGGGTTAATTTGAGATAAGACTCGATAACATCCAAGTCTCCTTTCTCCAACATCAATTCCTTCCCAAGGTCATAGGCAGTGGTCCACTTAGTGGGAAAACCCCACTCTGTGTCACTCTCCAAAATAAAAAGCTTTTCTTTCCAACATTTTTTGGAATAAAGAAGTTTAGCAAAAAGCCCCTTTGACCGAGGGAGTAAAAAGGGGGAGTTTGTCGATCAACTAACGTATAGAAGGCCTTGATAACCCTATAGTTAATGGGTAACTTATGCTCTGCAGACAACAGACCCAGACCTACAATCATCTTCCAACTATTCTGGTTTAATTGCGCAAGGCAATGTTAAATTTCTTCAAGACATAAACATAAAAGCAGACAAGGGAAATCTTACCCCAGACTTGAGGATCTCCTCATACACTAAAAGGCATTTTGGCCCAAGGTCATCAAAAATCCTAACAGACGGTTCAGAAATAAACATCTTATAGGTCTCAGGAATTAAATACATTTTTCTTAAATTTTCTAAGTCACCTACACTTAGAGCAGAAGGAAAATCCACAATTACGGGACCCCTTGATAAGCCAGCAGTATCACTAGTTCTTCTACCTAACTCGATGGAACCCGATTGAGCCCTAGACCCACCATGAAGGCGAGATCTAGTTCGATTGGCAAGACTAGGGGGTCCAAGGGGGGAAGAAATCCCTAAGGAAGTTATTTCTACTACACCCATACTATCAGAAGATGAAGAAGATGATTTCTCAACTTTAACTATGAATAGAATGAGAAACAAGAGAGAGAAGAGCACTTACAACAAAGCGAAACAAAGGTTTCTTTGAAGGAAGTAACTTTCATCCCTTCTTCTGCAGATACAAAAAATTAAAGATCAATAACTAAATGTTGCAGTAAATGACCTTCTTAATCATTAGTTCGCCTAAAAACACGCGTGGCAGTTCAAGAGGTTTTGAAATTTAAAGTTGCGAACTTATCGTGATAATTGATAAGATTACAATTCAAATTTCAAATCATTTTTGAAAAATGGTAGCAAACAACTGACACGAGACTTCCTGCGGAAGCCTAGCATTAAAAATAGGCAGCAGATGAAATGGTTCATCGTCTACAAGTAAGGTCTCCAGTGTAGTGCCTTGAACAAGGAATTTCTTTAAAAATACAAGGAGAAAAATGGAAAAGCCAAAAAATGTTACTTTTTGACTTTTTGGGTGGGGGACATTTGATAATATATAGAAAATTCAACCCCTACAAACTAAGGTTAAAAGTCTAAGTCAAAAGCTGAGTCAGCACTTTTGAAACCAACAGAATATATATTGAGGCCTGCGGACTTCCGTAGGTAATGTCACCTGTGACCTACAACCTGCGAAAGACACAAACCACCCACTTCTCACGTACATCAGGCACGATCTCCACACATTCAGAAGTGGTGGAGGTTCCTTAAGATGCGGAACCACTCTTCAACATCGCCTAAAATCACTCCAACAATGGTAACCGCTTACCTTATATATAGAGTCCTAGTCCAATAAGGTAACTAAGCTAACCCAATCAATTAAATTCCCTTTTATATCAAATATCTTTCTAACTTAAGCATCAGAGTTCAAGGAGAGACATCCATACCTGACCTTTCTTATCTTGCAGATCATCCAATCATCATCTTTCATTCCCACAAAAGTAGGAGTTCAAGGAGACACCCTTTTATCAGTAGTCATTGGTGAAGATGGGGAAGAGGGTAGAGAATCAGGTTGTTGAGATGTGGGTAAGGGTAAGGGTAAGGTAGAAGAGGGATAAGAGGTTGGTGATGACGGATTAGGTGAGTTAGAGGTGGTTGGAGCTATTACAGGATAGATGTGGTGCGGGTAGAGGTAAAAAAAATGGATGGATAAGAGGTAGAAGGTGATGGAGTTTGAGTTGAACAGAGAGACATACCTGATCGGGTCGTTGGTTGAGATGAACTAGGAGATGTGCTTGATGGAGAAGCAAGAGACGAAGGGACCTGTATGGTGAACCATGGTATGGTGGCGGAATGGCTTGGAGGTGATGGTGAAGCCGAAGTGTGATGGTGAAAGGGAAAAATACTTTCATCAAAAGTAGCATGGCATACGATATACACTCTATTAGAGGCAATATGTAAATAGAAAGTGCCAAAGTGTTTAGGTGATTTTCCAAGATAAACATATTGTTGGCTACGGAAAGTAAATTTATTTTTGTTATAGGGCCTAAGATAAGGGTACACAGCACATCCAAAAATGCGAGAATTGATGTAGTCAGGAGTTTTATTATACAATATTTCATAAGGGATTTTATTTTTATTGCTAGTGCTAGGCATAAAATTAATGTGATTAACAACATGTAAAAATGCATAGGACCAAAATTTAAGAGGAATTGAAGCGTGAGCTAAAAGTGCAAGGCCAGTGTTAATAATATGACATATTTTTTGTTCAACAAGGCCGTTTTGCTCATGTGTGTATGGACATGCAATCCTATATATGATGCCTTGTTGCTTAAAATAAGAGTTCAATTTTTAGTATTCCCCTCCCCAATCGGAGTGAAAAGCTTTAATATCACTCTAAAATTGTAACTTGACAAAGGATTGAAATTGTTTAAATATAAGAAAAGTGTCACTTTTATTTTTGATAGGAAAAATCCATGTAAAGTGAGAAAAGTCATCAACAAATAAAACAAAATAATGAAATCCTAAATTACTTTGCATTAGAGAAAACATTCAAATGAATAATATCAAATGGACATGAAGTACAGTGATCCACAGATGCAAAGGGAAGTTTGGCCATTTTGCCAAGTTTACGTGAAGCACAAATATTGGAAGAAGAAAAAGAAGAAATGGGTAAATTATTATTTTTAATTATTACCGAAACAGTTGCTGATCTAAGGTGCCCCAGCCTAGCATGCCATGTGTCAAAAGAAGCAGTGGATTCATGAAAATGAGCTTGAGGTTGGGTGCGTTGATGTTCATACAGACCATCTTTACTCTTGCCTTCCAACAGGGTGTCCCTGCTCATCTTGTCCTTTACTAAAAAATAATCAAGATGAAATTCAAAGAAACAACGATTGTTAGTTGCAAAACGTTGAACATAAAGAAGTGGTTTAGAGAGTGTTGGAACATGAAGAACCTCATTTAAAAAAAGGAAAAAGTACAATTTTGTACCCTATGGTTTAAGGTTTTAACACAAATAGTCCCGTGTTCTTTTTTTTATGACAATTTACTACCCTGAGTATATGTCCGTTAACACATCAAGGAAAAAGTCAGTAACGCCGTTACACCTGCTGATGTGGCATGCTAACGTGGCTTCCAGTGTGCTACCGTGGCTTCCAGCATATGGTTTTTGTAAAAAAGAAGTTAATTAATTTTTTTTAGGAACAATGTGGCTCAAAGAGTGGTGAGGAGGAGAGGTTTATGAGAAAATCTTCAACTGAAATGGATTTTTTGTTCCTTTATTTCAATTTTGGGGTTTTGAATGAGTTTGGTGTCTAAATTTCAATTTACGGAATTGGGGATATATTCATCTTCTCTTGATTTGCTTTCTTTCTTCCAGTCAACCACTTGTTGCCGGATCTCCACCACAGGCCATCGCCACCGCCGAAAGCTGCTGCCGAGTCCTTGCCATCATCTTCGCCGGCAAAAGCTTCCCCACTGCCAGCCGTTCATTTCCCGAAGGTGCTTGGTGCACAGGAGACCGTGAGGCTACTGCGAAGGAACTGGCTTGGGATAATTTCTTTGATTGAGGTAGAAATTTGGGACCATTGCTTTAGCTCTTGTAATAGCATTGCTGAATTTTCTGTAATTTGTTAATGGAGAAATTTTCAGGGTAGTAAAATGTCAAAAAAAAAACACACAGGACCATCTTTGTCAAAATGTGAAACCACAGGGTAGAAAATTGTACTTTCCCCTTTTTTTTATGTAAGCCACGCTGGACACCACGTCAGGATACCATGTCAGATCTTATAATAGCGTTACTGAATTTTTCATAATTTGTTAACAGACAGAAACTCAGGGTAGTAATATGTCACAAAAAAAACATAAGACTATCTTTGTAAAAACGTGAAACCACAGGGTAGAAAATTGTACTTTTCCCTAAAATCAAAGTAGTATTTTTTTTAGAAAGGCAAAAAGCAGTACCTGTATGTGATATAGGCATAGACTGACCATTACCTATGGTGACCTGATCACTAACTTGGTATTATTGCGGATTGTGGATACTAGGAAGTATTGGTGTCATGTGGTGCGTGGCACCTGTATCTGGAGTCCATGGAGTATGTGATGAAGGAGCTGGATAATTGGGAAAAATTAGTGATGAATAATGAGAGGTGAAATAAGCTTGAGGGCGAGTAGAATAAGTGGGGTTGTGGGGTTCATAGCGGCGTCTGCACTGATCCACTGTGTGGTTGGAATAACCACAGATTTGACACTTACATTTGTTGGAAAAATTATGGGGAGAGAAGGGGGCTGTTGGTGCGCTAGGAGTGGATGGCGCAGGTCTGTAGGAAAGCGGGTTGGGGCGAACAACAAGGTGGGCTGAAGGAGGTATGGTATAGCTTTTGAGGAGGATCTTATAGGATAGCAATTGGCTGTATAATTTAGAAAAGGAGACTGGTGTTGCTCGAAGATTAAGAGCAGAGACAATTGGGTGAAATTCCATACCAATATTCCTATAGATGATTGCATTAAACTCTAACGAGGAGAGTGATTTGCCTGAGGAAGCAAGCTCATCGGACAAAGCCTTTGCCTTTTGGAGATATTATGCAATATCCATGTCATGTTTCTTCAACTCTTGGAGTTCAACATAAAGTTGGAGTTGGTGACTTTCAGATATAGAACCGAATGCACTTTCTAGTGCATTCCAAGCTTCTAAGGATGTCTTGCAACCGATGATATAAGAAAAGACTTATTCGGTTAAGGATGAGAGAATCCAAGACAATAATAATTGATCCTGCTTGAACCATTGAATATAAGCAGGGTTGACATCAATTGTTTTTGGATTTGTGGTTGAGGTAATAGTTGAAGATGGTGGAGCTGATCCATCAACTAAATTGTTCATGTTATGAAAGTTTAGAAGAGGAGTGAATTGGGTTTTCCAAGCAAGAAAGTTTCTAGGAGTTAACTTGATTGCAAACGT
>CATIWK010458133.1:0-10330 GCA_949634005.1 Mallotus japonicus
ATGCATTAACCTTGATATAAGTTGACATTTCTGGTTTCAGCTCCTCTACCTTCTCCAGGCGGGGCCCTGCCATATTGCTTTTATAGTTCATTATTGTTGAGGCTCGGTTGTAGAGATCTCAAACCGTTTCAAAATAAATAAATAAATAATAAACCGAAAATCTTCATTGATTATTTGACATTTTTCAAATAGAATAGTTCTGAAAATTATTTCAGTTCGAGTAAATTTTTGTATTCTTTGAACTGATAATTGTATTAAATTATTTTAAATTATATTAAAACTATATTGATAATTATTTTCATTACTTTCAATAATTAATAATATAATGTTACTAATTAGTAATTCATAGAATTATAATTTTATTTTATAGAGTTTAAGTATTCTAAAATAAATTGTCATTTTAATTATTTAGACAAATGAAATACATTATTGATCAAATTAAAAATCTCTAAAATAATGGTAAGTTGGTAAATAGAATATCAAAAGATAAAATATAAAATATAAGTTATAATGAAAAATTTAAATACATCTGTAATAATACAGTTGTTGACACATAGTTTGATCCGGTTTAATGATGAAAATTAAAAAAAAAAAAAAAGCTTGAATAGTGTAAAGTCCAGTCATCTTCTCTCCTAATAGGCTTGTAGCTCAAATGGCCTTGTTAAGGCGACACCTTAGTGCTAAGGCGATGGCACGACGTCTTAGCACACTAAGGCGACGCCTTAAAGATGAGATGTCACGTTAGTGATGTTGAGTTGTTTTTAAAATAACGGAAAAAATCACACGATTTTCTCCGTTATTTCGCAGGGAAAACAATCGCTATTGTGGTAAAAATGTGGGGAAGTTTGAGAGATTTTTTGAATCAAAGGAGAAAAAGGGAGTTTTTGGGCGGACGACAAAAAAAAAAAAAAGACAACATGAAAGAAACAGATAGAGAAATGGGAACAAAAAATATAGAGAAAATAGAAAGAAGAAAAATTTTGAGAAATTAGAGAGAAGAATTCAGAAAGAAAAGAGAGAGGCCTAAGAGAGAGGAAATGAGAGGAAGAACCTAAAAGCAACTCAGACAACAAAAAGGAAAGTTGAATTAACAGAGAAGCAGAGAAGTAGTAGAGGACTTGACCTGACAGAGAAAGAGAATTATGGCTTTTATACTATCAAAATTTGTAGCTATCACTGAAATTTTATAAGGGCCAAGACAGGGCACCAAAACAGTGTCAAAGCAGTAAGGCCTATTTATTTTTTCTTTGTTTTACTGGTATTCCAAACAATTTATATCATGATTTGAAATAGATGAATGCATGCGGTTTACATGATTGAGTTAGTGTGATTTTGTGGTTGAGTTCATATGTATTATCTGCATTAAGTCTTTTATTCAGAAGAAGTATTTATAAGAAACTTTCTTATCGATCTAAATCTGTGTATATTAAGGTGATGCCTCATTAGTGAGGTGCCGCCTTAGTGTAAGGAGGCGTTACAGGTTCGCCTTAATTTCATTAAGGCGATGCACGATAAGCATGAAAATAACTATATTTTGAGCACTAATTCATTAGGTTTTAGGTGTCTAAAATATAGGTTAGCATTGAATATTAACATGTTTTAGTTTAAAAAGTGTTGAGTCTAGATTTTTAGGAATATTAGTAGTTTAATTATTTTTTTTTTGTAATTTTTATTTGTATTTTATGCTTTTAATTGTTTCTGTGCTAGATGTGCTCGATGTGGAGCTGATTTATGATGTGCTAAGGCAAGGACTTAAAGATCAAAGCTCAAATCTTCGTGGATGTGAAAAAAAGCATAATTCATAAGACAAAGGAGTAGACACATGACTATGTGCATTTGGATGCACAGCCATGCCTGAGCCTCATCATGCAACTCTACAGAGAAGCCTATCAGGCATGGCCGTGTGCAAAGAGTGACAAAGCCATGCCTGATTCAAATATAGTGAGTTGTTAGACATGGCTGTGTGCATTTAAATGCACAGTTGTGCGTGAAACTATTCTTTTTCAAAAGGATGAATTCAAAACAACTATGTGCGAATTTAGACACAGCCGTGCAGTCAGAGCTGATTTTAAAGGTACAATTATTTTAGGGTATTTTTTGGGAACGATATAAATATATTAATTTTCCTCTTTTAGAAGGAGAGGCTATGGTTAACATACTATTGTGAATTTTTATATTTTCATTACTGGAATTAGATTTTGACTGATAATTTTGCAACTCAAGTGATTGATTTACTTAGGATTGAGAGTGGAAGATTTAATTATTGAGAACTTGAACATCATTTAGAATGAAAAGCAATCAAAAAGAGGTTTTTCTTTTATTATTCTTCTTGATTTAAGCTCTTATATTACAATGAATATGTTTGAATCTCTTGTTCCTTCTTTCCTTTTCTTCTCCAATCACCATGAGTAGCTAAATTATTTAGTTAAGGTTTTTAATTAGACCCGGCTCAACATGAACTTAATTGAGTTAAATTCTTAATCAAACAATTCTTATTCCATGATTGTTATTAAACTTAATGTTTTTCTTAGACTGATCACCCATTAAATTGATTTGGACAATAGGGTTAGTTTGAGAGATTAATTCTATTGAGATTAAAATAAAAATATATTAATTAATTGGATTAGTTGAGAGAAAATTCAGTTGTTAATATTCCCTTAAAGATTTTACTTTAAAATTGAGGATGATTAATTACTTGAGTTAGTGAGAGCTAAATAATTGGGTAATTGTCATAATCAATTAATTGTGGAAGTGCTTGAGAGAGACTTTCATAGTTTAAAAGATACTTGGAAATGGAATGGAATTCATAATTAGGAAAGAAATTGACATGATCGTTAGATAAGTTTGAGCCGGCGATAAAAATCCTAATAATTATCTATATAGAGAATTTAAGTGTAGTCAGTTAGTTTACTACAATTGTTGCTTTCATTTCCATTATTCTAATCAATTAAACATCTAAACAAGAAAATACTAAAAGTAATTCAATAGTTAATTCTCAAATCCCTGTGGGATCAACTGAAATTTGCATCAATGTACTTGCTCCATTCTTAAATGTTTTCAGTAAATATGTGAATGTTTATTGAATTTATAAGTGTATTTGTAAAAATGTTGTTTAAAAATGATGTTAAAGCGCATCAAAATATGCTAAGTAGAATTTACATTCTTTTGCATAATTCACATGTACTTATGTATACTCATCAGTTATGTAATTTTTAGGTTGCAGGTCATTATCATTAATCCTCGAAGTCAGAGTGAGGAACAAAATAAAAAATGAGAGCCCAACTAGGTGTAAAAATCTCCAAAACGGGACCACCTAGGGAAAAAAGGAAAAATAAAAGAAAATGGAGAGGAAAGAAAAAAGAGAGAGCCCATCTAAGTGTGAAAATCTCCAAAAGGGGACTAAGGAAAAAGATGGAAAATAAATAAAAAAATAAAAAAAATAATCAAAATAATAACAAAAAAATATCAGTCACTACAGTCAGTATGCAGAGCATTAATGGAATGATACAAAAATAAGTGTTCAAAAGTATAACATCCGGAGATAATCATCCAAGAATTAATATAGCAATAGCGGGTACAACAAGAACAACCTTTATGAACAAAAGGCCTATACCTAGTGTTGATACCCAAATTTCAGCAATCTCCTAAAAATCCAATGATGAAGGTTTCTGTCAACTAAATAGGGGAAAACTTCTTCGAAAGTCTTCCCGAGCGTGCTCAGACTGAGAAAAAATCCAAAAAAACACCTAAAAAACCAAAAATACACACCTAGACCTCTAAAAACTCAAAACGGGCAAAAAATGGGTGAAAGAAAGGCCCAAAAGACCAAGGGTCAGGCTTGTGGGTTGGCAACCCATACCGGCCTGCGTGGGTCAGGCGACCCATGCGCATGATTCTATAGAAAGGTGAAATTTTCCTTTTTTAGGGATTCTCAGAGGGACCGGGTGATTACCCTTGTAGCGTACTTTAACTTAGTTAGAGCTTGGTTTGGATTTATAGGTGTAAATCTTAAGAGAAAATGATTTTTAGTTTGAGTGTTTAGGAGAGAAAAGGGTCTCTAAATGCCTTGAATGAGTGAGAGAGAGTGAAAATTCATCCAAAATCAATAGGTTTTTCTCTCTATAGGAGAGATTTTTGAGAAATATGTGAAAATCCCCCAAAAAGGGTAAAAATTCGTGTTTTTAAGCCTACAGGGTCGGGACCCACGAGTGTGGGTTCATGACCCACGCTCGCCCATCGTGGGTCAAATGATCCACGAGTGTGGGCTGGTGACCCACACTCATGGGTCAGCCTGTCCTATTGGGCTTTTCCATACCTATTTTGCACTTTTTTGGGCCTAATTTGGGTTTTTGATGCTTGGGTAGATATTTTTAGTTTCTTTTAGGTTTCTTTGGGTTTCTTTGGGTTTCTACTTAGTCTGAGCACGCCTAATAAAATTCCTTTAGGAATTTTCCCCTGTCTGGCTGATAGGAATCCTTCATCATCGGATTTTTAAGGCACCGTCAAAATTTGAGTATCAAAAAGGTTGTGACTCAAGCGCGTGGGTCCATGTTGGAAATAGTCAATAAATCAGCTGTAAACAGCTGAAATACCAGACTGAAATTAGTCAATAAATCATCTGTAAAGCAGATGAAATATCAGACTGAAATTAGTCAATATGTTAGGTGTATGTTAGGTGTAAATCAACTGTAATTATACTTTAGATTATTCATTTGTTTTATTTTCTTTACTAATCCTTGTATTTCCTATATATATATATAGGTGTTGGATATCAATAAAATTTAGAAGTGAGAAATTATAATTCTCAATATTCTCTCAAGTTTTCACGGTATCAGAGCTGGTCTAATTTTTTTGAAGAGCTGGTCTGATTTAGGCAGCTCTACAGGTCTTTTTTTTTTTTGAAGAGCTGGTCTGATTTAGGTAGCTCTGTAAATTTTTTTTAGCAAACAAAGCATGTCTGATTTCTTTCAGTCTATTTGTTTAGAAGGCCGAAGTGGGTCTGCCTCCTAAAGATCTTGGGTCATCATGTCAGAAATTTCATTTGATTCCACTTCTTCTACTGCGTCACCTATGGCAAATGAAGCTAAAACATGTCATTTCAGTAAAGAGCAGATGGATTATCTCCTAAAATTGCTAATGTCCAATTCCTCATTCAGTACTCCTAATGGTTCTTTGGCTCAAATAGGTAGCAATCCTAATGCTCTATCTTGTAATCTAAATTCTTCTCCTTAGATCATTGATTCAGGAGCTTCTGATCATATGACCTCTTCATCTCATCTCTTTAATAGTTATTTACCTTGCTCTGGGAATGAAAAAATTAGAATTGCAGATGGTAGTTTCTTACCTGTTGTAGGAAAGGGTAAATCAAAAATTTTAGAAGATATTACCCTTAAATCCGTATTACATGTTCCTAAATTAGCCTACAATTTATTATCCATTAGCAAAATAACCAGAGATACTAATTGTCATGCCATTTTCTATGACACTCACTGTGATTTTCAGGACCGGAAATCAAGGAGGATGATTGGCAATGCTAAGATGATTAATGGTCTTTACTATTTTGATGAAAATCTATTCAGGAATAAAATAGCTCAAGGCTTGAGTAGTAATAGTTCAATCTTTGTTAGTGAACAAATAATTCTTTGGCATAAGAGATTAGGACATTCTAGTTTTCCTTATCTTAAATATTTGTTTCCATATTTGTTTAAAAAATTGGATTGTTCCACATTTCAGTGTGAAAGTTGTCATTTGTCTAAAAGTCATCGCACTACTTATTTGACATAACCATACCGTGCATCAAAACCTTTTTATCTAATTCATAGTGATGTTTGGGGACCTTCCAAGGTCACCACCATGTCTGGAAAAAATTGTTTGTCACTTTTATAGATGATCACACTCGGTTGTGTTGGGTTTATTTGGTGAATGAAAAATCTAAAGTGAAAAGTTTGTTTCAAGATTTTTACAAAATGGTTGAGAACTAATTTCAAACAAAAATCAGTATCCTTCGCTTACTTAGACATTGGAACCAAATTTTTTAATGAATGTTTGGGGAATTTCTTGAAAGAAAATGGTATTTTACACCAATCTACTTGTCGTGATACCCCTTAACAAAACGGGATTGCATAGATTGCAAATAAAATGGCATCAGAGCTGTTGGTTCTTGTTCTGGAGGCATTATTAAATACTGCAACAATGGAGGCTAAGACTAGCAAGATGGTCAGTTTAAATGACACAAATTGCCAAAGTTGAGAAAAACATCCCCAGCTCTAATGATGGTTCAAATTTAAAGTTAGTTCCTCCAACAACGATGCCAAGGGAAGTTGGAGATGAAGATGAAGATGAAGATATGCCGCCAGATGTAGATGATGAAGATGCTCCCATTAAGATTAGCCATCAGAATGGTGATAACCTCCACGTAGTCAGGAGAGGGAGAAAGTAGGTTTATTCCCATGCCCCACTTGAGGAGTGAGGGAGAGATTTTTTGGGTGGGTCCAGCCTACAAGTGGGGCCCACATGTTTGAAAAATTAAAAAAAAAAGAAACAACAACAAAAAAGAAAAAGTCAATAAAGGCTACATAATTCGGTGTAGCCTTAGTTGAAAGAAATGAATTTTTTTTTCTTTGACAACAAATGTTGAAAATTTGTAATTTACAATTTGCACATTTCAAGCCTATATAAAGGCCATACGGTAAGAGCAAAAGATGGGCAAGTAAGGAGAGCTAGCCTCAAGCAATGCAACGGGAAAATCCATAAGCACGAGGAAAAGAGAAAATTGAGTGCTCTATGTGCTTGTGAGGGGGAAAATCCACAAGCACAAGCTTGTGATGGGAAAGCCACAAGCTAGTAAAGTGAGCTTGTGATGAGAATTTCACAAGTAAAGGGTGAGCTTATAAGGTAGCCAAAGCAACGTTTACTTTGATGAGAGTGAGAGAGTTGTAAGGGTTTGAGAATGTTTTCTCAACGGGTGAGTGACAAAATAGTGAGGAAATTATTTTGGGGTGTTGGAAACACTTTGAGTGCTCTGATTTTTTTGAAGAGCTGGTCTGATTTAGGCAGCTTTGCAGGTTTGATTTTTTTAGAGCTGGTCTAATTTAGGCAGCTCTACAGGTCTAATTGTTTTTGAAGAGTTGGAATGATTTAGGCAGGTCTGTAAATTTTTTTCAGCAAACCAAGCATGTCTGATTTCTTTCAGTCTATTTGTTTAGAAGGCATAAGTGGGTCTGCCTGCTAAAGATCTTGGGTCATCATATCAGAAATTTCATCTGATTCCACTTCTTCTACTGCGCCACCTATGGCAAATGAAGTTGAAACATGTCCTTTCAATAAAGAGTAGATGGATTATCTACTAAAATTGCTAAAGTCCAATTCCTCATTCGGTACTCCTAATGGTTCTTTGGCTTAAACAAGTAGCAATCCTAATGGTCTATCTTGTAATCTAAATTTTGCTCCTTGGATCATTGATTCAGGAGCTTCTGATCATATGACCACTTCATCTCATCTCTTTAATAGTTATTTACCTTGCTCTGGGAATGAAAAAATTAGAATTGTAGATGGTAGTTTCTCACCTATTGCAGGAAAGGGTAAATCAAAAATTTCAGAAGATATTACCCTTAAATCTGTATTACATGTTCCTAAATTAGCCTACAATTTATTATCCATTAGCAAAATAACCAGAGATACTAATTGTCGTTCCATTTTCTATGACACTCACTGAGATTTTTAGGACCGGAAATCAGGGAGGATGATTGGAAATGCTAAGATGATTAATGTTCTTTACCACTCAAGGCTTGAGTGGTATTAGTTCAATCTCTGTTAGTGAACAGATAATTCTTTGGCATAAGAGATTAGGACATCCTAGTTTTCCTTATCTTAAATATTTGTTTCCAGATTTGTTTAAAAAATTGGATTGTTCCTCATTTCAGTGTGAAAGTTGTCATTTCATACTACTTATTTGACACAACTATACCATGTATCAAAGCTTTTTATCTAATTCTTAGTGATGTTTGGGGACCTTCCAAGGTCACCACCATGTCTGGAAAAATATGGTTTGTCACTTTTATAGATGATCACACTCTGTTATGTTGGGTTTATTTGATGAATGAAAAATCTGAAGTGCAAAGTTTGTTTCAAGATTTTTACAAAATGGTTGAGAACCAATTTCAAACAAAAATCAGTATCCTTCGCTTAGATAATGTAACTGAATTTTTTAATGAATATTTGGGGAATTTCTTGAAAGAAAATGGTATTTTACACCAATTTACTTGTCGTGATACCCCTCAACAAAACGGGATTGCAGAAAGAAAGAATAGACATATTCTTGAAGTGGCTCATGCAATAATATTTTCTATGCACGTTCCTAAGTACCTGTGGGGAGATGCTGTTTTGACAGCATCTTATTTAATTAATAGAATGCCTACCCGTATTTTGAAATATATCACACATCGAGATTATTTCAAAAGAACATTTCCTGCATGCAGAATTAATTCTAACTTGCCATTAAAAATTTTCGGGTGTATTGTTTTTGTTCATATACCAAACAAGTTTCAATCAAAACTTGATCATAGACCAGAAAAGTGTGTTTTCAGAGGCTATGCCCTAAATAAAAAAGGATACAAGTGTTATAATCCCCACACAAAAAAGGTCTTTATTAGTTTAGATGTCACTTTTCTTAAAAATCAACCTTTTTTTGACAAAAATTATCTTCAGGGAGAGAAAAATAAAGAAGAAAAATTTTAGGAAATTTCTTGTTTGTCATTATGTCTGAAAACCAATCAGAATCTCAGAATAAAGGTCCTTCAAATAATTCAGGTAATTCTAGTCCTAATGTTGTTTCTCATTCACCTCCATCAGACCTTGATATTCCTATAGCCATTAGGAAAGGAACCCGAACCTGCACCCAGCATCCCATTGCCAAATATTTATCCTACCATAGGCTTTCAAAAAATCATAGAGCATTTACTTCTAATGTATCCAAATTGTTTGTTCCAAGAACAATTAAGGAAGCTATTGGTGACCCGAATTGGAAGTTAGCAGTTATGGAAGAGATGAATGCTTTAAAAAGGAATGGTACTTGGGAGGTAATCAGCCTACGAAGAGATAAGAAGATCGTGGGGTGCAAATGGGTATTTAATGTAAAATGAAATGCTGATGGCAGTATAGAGAGATATAAGGCCAGACTCGTTGCAAAACGGTTTGCACAAACCTTTATAATTGACTATCAAGAAACCTTTGCTCCGGTTGCCAAACTAAACTCAGTTCGAGTTTTATTATCCTTGGCTGTGAGTTATAATTGGCCTTTACAATAGTTAGATGTAAAAAACGCCTTCCTAAATGGAGACTTGGAAGAGGAAGTATACATGAGTTTACCTCCGAGTTTTGAAAAAGATTTTGGTAAAAATAATGTCTGCAAGTTGAAGAAATCCTTGTACGATCTTAAATAATCCCCAATAGCTTGGTTTGAATGTTTTGGGAAGGTAGTTAAAAGCCATGGTTATTGCCAAAGTCAAGCAGATCATACTATGTTCTATAGGCATTCCAATCAAGGGAAAATAACTATCTTAATTGTTTATGTGGATGATATAATTTTGACAGGTGATGACTATACCGAGCTAGAAGGATTGAAGAAGGGAGGATTGAAGAAGGGACTTACTAAAGACTTTGAAATTAAAGACTTGGGAACATTAAAATACTTTTTGTTGGGTTTCGTGATAGAAAACGCAGTGAAAATTAAAATTTTTATCACTTTCCCGAACCCGGATCCATGTAATTCGATTAATCGATTAGTTAGGGTTTTCAAAATCTTACCACAATCGAACGAAGAGGCTAGATTGTTGGAAGGAATAAAGGAGGTTCACACCGGTGACACCCTACCTCGAGCTTTCTGCTTTCTGTGAACGGATCTGAGACGTCTCCAACAGGATTCATCCTCTACTGGTATCCACATGAACAACCTTCCTTCAAAACGAACTGTGTGCTAGCACTACTTGATTTTTCACACAAAATCAAGAACAAACTAAACTCTCTGTGTTTTCATTTTCTCTAGATGCAGAGAAAAATGAAATTTTGGTGGCTCACAAAATTGACGTACATAAAACCCTAGAGAACATCACATATATATAGGATTCTCAATTAGGGTTTCACTTACCAAAACCCCTTTTAGTAAATGCCACATTTAATTCTAATTTTATTTAAAAACAAAATCAGAAATATATTTATTATTTATTTAGATAACAATTATCATAAATAAATAATTAAATATATATATATATCCAAAGAGTTTAACTGGGCTTAATAAACCCATGTTCGTTTTGGGCCTGTTCTAAGTGTGTGA
>CATIWK010458168.1:0-28678 GCA_949634005.1 Mallotus japonicus
AAATAATTTATACATATAATGTTAACCATTTGCATGATCAAACTCCTAAATTTTGATCTTTGACAATCAATTTAAGTTGCTAATAATTTTATTTAAGTGTGTATAAGTTAGGACTCTATTGAAAATCAAAATGGAGCATAAATATCAAAGAAAAATATCTCTGGACATTGATCTCAAGTAAGATCACAACCAGGATTTTTGAGCTGATTCGACCTTTGAGATTCAAGGAGGCTTTTGACATCCTTAGAGTTTTATAATGAGAAACTGTTCTTCTTGACATTTGAAGTAGACATCTTGAGCTTTCTGAATTGAGCTTACTTGTCAAAATCTGAGTTCATTTGGGTATGCATATCTTGAGTCGAAGTCAACATAAGCAGTTTGCCATTTTAAAATTTACAGTTCTTGTATTTCAGACATATCTTAAGCTACAGAAGTCCAATTAAGGTGATTTAAAATGATATGGAAATATAAGTCAAATATCTACAATGTTTATGAATAAAGTGTAGGGAAATTCGAAAGTTTCCAGTAGACAATCACGGTTTCAACCCATGCACAGCTGTCTGACAGCAGTCTACCGTTTTAGATTGCACAACTCTTAGTATTTCAGCAATATCTCGAGCTAAAAAAGTCCAATTGAGCTGATTCAAAATGATATGGAAAGCTAAGTCAAATATCTACAACTTTTATGAAGAAAGTGTAGGCAAATTCGAACGTTTCCAGTAGCCAATCATGGTTTCAATCTGTGAACAGTAGTCTGACAACATTACTTTCTATAATTCAAAATTATAAACGTTGGATTCAAAATTATAATGTTGGAGACATTATTTACACCTCCAGCAGCTAGAATTTTGAGTATATAAACACCTCTAGAGCTGAATTGAAGTTAAGACAATTACCTATTATATTTTTCTATCTTAACATTCATCAAAGCTCTCAAACTTTCAAATATTCATTTTTGTTTGTATAACTCTTGTGAGAGTTGGTTGTGTGTTAGAAATAAAAATTCTTTTCATCTTAAATCTTGGGATAGATTAGAAGGGAAGTGAGATTTATTTCTAAAGGAATTGGTTTAAGTGTTGTCCATTGAAACACTTGGGATTTGGTTTTTTGAGTGAGCCTTGAAAACTCATGTTGTAAGGTCATAAGAGTGAGCCATAAAACTCTTGTGTAATCTCTATCTCGTGAGTAAGATTGGGTGAGATTGAAAATCCTAACTTGGGGATAAGTTAGGTGGAGACGTAGGATTGTTGAGAATCTGAACTCTTTAAATTCTTGTGTTCATCATTCTTCATTCTCAACATTCTTTCAATTCTTGCAAAGAATTATTTTTAATTCTGATTTTTATTCAATAGCCCTATTCACCCCCCTCTAGAGCTCTTTTATATATATATATATATATATATATATATATATATATATATATATATATTAATAATAATAATTGAATAAATAAAATAAAAGAAAATAGAAAATAGTTTAAAAAAGATGTTTTAGTTAGAATAAAAGATATAATTTTTTATGGAAAGAAAGAGTACCATTTTAGATGTAATAGAATTAGAGTATTTTACATAAAATAGAACATGTGTATTTTAAAATAAGATTCTTTATATTTTTTATAGAAATATATTGTGAATTTTAATAATTTCATATATAAGATTTTAATGGTAAATATTGAATTATAAAGAGAGATACTTGTCAAATTTTGAACTTAATGACTTTAGAGTTTAGCATTTACTAAAGTTTTGTGAAAATTCATTTATACTAAATAAAGATATTGGTATGACTCTAAAATTAACAAATTAAGGCAAATAATAAATAATTAATTTAAATCAAATAATATTAACACTAATATTTAACTATTTCATATTGTGGTGATGAGTCAAGTAAGAGATAGTTGCTTCGGCTAAATAACTATTATATTATTAGATGTTTAAATATATGTACTAGATCCTAATAAAAATTTACTTTCATGTAGTAGTAGAGCCTAGGTTGTGCATTAATTTAAAACACTAAATTGATTAATTGTGATTTGTTAATATAATTTTATAATTGAATTAAAGTGTTTGGGTTAATACATGTCATGATATAATTTTTTTGGGAACATGTTCAAATTTTTTCCGAATTTTGGCACAATTTTCAATTATATTTTGTTTCTAACAATTTAACTATTCAACTTTAATTATAAATTATATAAATTCTATCCAATTTTAATTTAAGTATCTAAATATATTTTAAAAATTACTTTTAAATCCTCATAAAATAAATTTATTTATTAAAATTCTTTCCTCTTACTTTTAACAAAAAATAAAATGTAAAACGATATTTTCAAATATTAATCTTACAACTTTCAAAATAATTTCAAAAACTAATTTTGAAATATTTTTCTAAAATTAAATTTTTTACATTATTTTATATTTGAAAGTCTTCGTATTTTAATTTTTATAAAACTCGTTTCTCAACTTTCAATTATATTACTTAAAATTTTTTTAATAAAAATTGAACACAAAATATAATGTGTGAAATGAATAAAAAAAAAAGGAGAATTAGAGATGTTAAGAGTATTAATCAATAACAAAAAATTATTTTTTTTTGAAAAAAAAATTTTTTTTTTCCAATTTTAATCTTACCACTTTTAAAATAATTTCAAAAAATTAATTTTGAAATATTTTAATAAAATTTTTACTTTTCTACATTATTTTTCTAAAACTCATTTCTCAACATTTTCTTTTTTTTTTTAACAAAAAAATGTAAAAAATATTTTCCAATGTTAATCTTAAAATTTTCAAAATAATTTTGAAAAATTAGTTTTTAAATATTTTGGTAGAATTTTAACTTTTCTATATTATTTTATATAAAGCACAATATTTTGTTTTTTTTTTTATTTTTATATTTACTTCTCAACTTTCAACCAAAAGATATTATTCAAAAATTTTCCAATAGAGATGAAATATAAAAAAAAGTGTGCAAAAGGGGGAAAAAAAAGAGAGAGAGAATTAGAGATACTGAAAATATTGATCAAGAATATAAAGAAGATTTGATCTTTTTGGAAAAAAAAACTTATTAAAACTTTCATTAATTTTTATTGTGATAGTTATTAAAATCTTCCTTCATAATTTTATTCTTATTAATATTAGAGTATATAATAGTTGATTTATATGTTGTGCTTTTTATATAGCGAGATTGTAAAATTTTTTATTTTCTCAAAAAATAATTTTTCATTATTGATTAATACTCTTCACATCTCTAATTCTCTCTTTTGTATTCATTTCACAAATTATATTTTGTGGTCAATCTCTATTAGAAAGTTATTGAGTAATATAATTGAAAGTTGAGAAATGAGTTTTAGAAAAATTAAAATATGAAGAATTTTAATTATAAAATAATGTAAAATTTAATTTTAGGAAATTATTTTAAAATCATTTTTAAAATTATTTTGAAAATAGTTAGATTAACATTTGAAAATATTCTTTTACATTGTTTTGTTAAAAAATAAGAGAAAATGATTTTAATAAATAAATTTATTTATAAGGATCTAAGAGTAATTTTTAAAATACATGTAGATCCTTAAATTAAAATAGAATAAAATTGATACAATTTTTAAAATTGAATAGTTAAATTGATATAATTGAAAATTAGATAAAATTCGAGATAAATTTGATCATTTTTTTTAATTTTATAAATTCTTTGAATATCAATTCAAAGAATAATATATTTTATATTGTTAAATGAAGTGACAGTCACATTAATTAGAAGCATGAGGATGTACATTAAATTTTTTGTTTAACAACGATGAGAATTGACTAAATCTATATTGAGTCTCCTACTTAGTGCATGTCTTATGTTATTTCTTTTTGGTTCATACCCAATTAAAAGTTAAGCTCTTCCAAAGGAAATTTTCAAATTTAATAGAAAGTGATTGGATAAATTTTATTATAAATTATGTTATTGTGGTTGTATTCATATGATTATGACATGTAGAGGTGTTCAAATTATTGTCACTTTCACTTATAAAATTATCTAGATCAATCTGTGCGAATGGACCCATATATTGGGTATTGAAAATGTTTATTTATATTAAAATTAAATTTCTAATCTTAACAATTCCTAATATCTAGATTTTTTTTGGCAACTAGATCAAGTGATTAAATCTCAACACTACAAAAGGATGAGATAGAGGGTGGAAATTTTGATCCCTGATCTTCTCAACGGGATATCCACATGTGCAAATGGACCCATACATAGGGTATTGAACTGAATTACAATTTAATATTTATTTATACTAAAATTAACTTTCTACCCAACCTCTGCTAGGGTTTGAGTAGATTAGTAAGTTTCTGTAGATCTATCAGTACCAAAACATTAATTTGTGTTCTAACTTGGAATTGCCAAGGACTAGCCAACAAATCAACTGCAATATCTGTTAAAGACTTTATCAGAAAATATTGTCCAAATGTTGTCTTCCTCATTGAAACGAAGATTGATTCACAACGAATGGAGGCGCTGCGGAAAGATAACAGATACAGAGGCGGAGAATATGTGGATCCAGTGGGCACAGCTGGTGGTTTAACGTTATGGTGGAGAGAAGACTGGACAGTTCAAATCCTAGCAAAGAGCAAAAACTACATAGATCTAAAGAACATAGGAACTTCTGACTGATTTCTAACAGGGATCTATGGTGCACCTGAGAAAAAGGACCGCAAACGAGTAATCTTAGATCTAATGAATGCGACTCAAAGAAGATCGGACCCGTGGTTACTAGCCGGCGACTTTAACTTGATAAGAAGCCAATCTGAAAAGATAGGCGGTAGCGACTTTAGCTGGAACCAAGGTGACCTACTCACTGATTTCATGGATCAAAATAGCTTAGCTGATTTGGAATTCAAAGGTAATGCTTTAACTTGGCACAACCGTCAGTCTGGGAATGCAAAAATTATGGCTCGATTAGATAGAGCGATGGCCAACACATAATGGTTGAGTCATAATGAGAACGCCCTGACTATTCACGAGAGCTTTGGCAACTCTGATCATAGCCCTCTGGTTATTAGATTCGACTGGAAGCAACGAAGCGGAAAGAGAGGATTCAAATTTGAGACCAAATGGCAAAAAGATAACAGATGTAAAGAGCTCATTAGACAAGTGTAGGAAAGGGATAAGGGCAAAGTAAGGGAAGAGGATGTGGCCCATAAATTGGGATGATGTACTCTATCTCTACAAGAGTGGAGCAAATCCAATAATGGCAATGCCAGGAGAAAAATAGAATCTATTAAAGCAAGAATCAACAAAATTTAGAAAGGGGACATAAATGATGGTGCAAAACAAGAACTGGTAGCACTGAAGCATCAGTTAAACCAACTATAAGCCAAATAAGAGTAGTATTGGGCGCAACGGTTAAGGATTGATTGGCTAAAAGCAGGGGACAAGAACACAAAATTTTTCCATTTGTCAACTCTCCAAAGACGAGCAAGAAACAAAATAGTCAGATTGAGAAGTGAAACTGGGGAATGGTTAACAAAAGTCGAGTTCATCAAAGGAGAGATAGCTAATTACTTCAAACGCATGTACAATGAGGATGCTTTTGAGATTGACCAAGAGGTAATGAACTCCATCCCTTCTCTTGTGACTGACCATATGAATTTAGCCCTCACTAGCCAGATTACGGACGAAGAAGTAAAGATCGCTACTTTCAATATGGGCGATCTTAAAGTGCATGGACTCGACGGATACCCGGAGCATTCTTTCAATAGTATTGGGATATAGTTGGCAAGGATATAATAGTTATGGTGTGACATTACTTTTCCACAGGAACTTTTGATAAAAAGTTAAATCAAACCCTTATCGCCCTTATTCCTAAAGTGCTAAACCTAGAAGGCATCACAGATTTCTGCCAGATTAGTTGCTGCAACTACTCTTACAAAATCATAGCCAAAACTCTAGCATCACCTCAGAAAATGGATTAGCCAGCTCATTACTTCGTAACAATTAGCGTTTATCCCAGGAAGATGCATCCAAGACGGCATTATCATCACTCATGAGGCGATTCACAGGTTAAAATAAGACCGCAAAGGCCATTCTCACTATATGGCCTTTAAACTCGACATGGAAAAGGCATACGATCGAATTAGTTGGGAGTTTGTGGAATTTGTTCTTCTAAGAATGGGTTTCTCTAAAAGATGGATCCATTTGATTATGAATTGCATCACCACAGTTAGTTATTCAGTGATCATTAATGGTGAAGGCAACATTTCTTTAAACCAAGAAGGGTCCTCAGACAAGGGGACCCCTTATCCCCATACATCTTCATTCTAGTGGCAGATGTGATGTTAATAATGCTGAACAAGAGAATCACAGACCAATCTATTCTGGGTACAAGCTTAGCAGAAGGTGTGATCCCATCACCCATGTACAGTTGCGGATGATACCATCTTATTTGGTAGAGCAAATGACCAATAGGCAAGGGCTATGAGAACAGTCCTCATTTCTTATTACAAAGCATCATATCAAAAGATCAACCTAAGGAAATTGGGTATGTACTTCAATTCCAATTCCCCTTTGAGTTTAAGACAAGATTTAATGGCTTTGATGTAAGTGCAGGAAACCCTATCCATCTCTCGTTACTTAGGTGTCCCAACTAATTAGGGCAAGTCCAAGAAAGAGATGAGCAATTTTTTAATTGAAAGAGTTTTTTAAAAAATTCAAGGTTGGAAAGCTAAGTCTTGACATAAGCAAGAAGAAATGTCCTTATTAAAACAATGATACAGGCTTTACCATTCTATATTATGATGGTTTTTGAGATTCTAATTGCAGTCACGAGCAAAATGGAATAACTTATTTCCAGGTTCTGGTGGTCTCAAGAAACAACTAAAAAACCCATTCACTGGGTAGCTTGGAAAAAACTCATAAGAAACAAGTTGGAAGGCGGACTAGGGTTCAGGGAGATGTCATTCTTCAACAAGGCATTGCTAGCAAAATAGTGTTGGCGTCTCACTACCAACCCACACCTTCAAAGTTCTAAGTTGCTTAAGAGCCTGTACTACCCCCATTCAACATTTATGGAGGAAAAAAAAAAGCAATGAACCATCTTGGATTTAGAGCAGCCTCCTAAAGGGGAGAGAAGTGTTATTGGAAGGATGCAGATGGAATGTGTCAAATGGCAATCAGATTAGCATATGGCAGGACAGATGGGTCCCAACCCTCCCCAACTTCAAAATTTCATCTGCAGCTCCCAGTCATAATCAACATATGCTGGTTTGAGACTTAATAGGTCGCACAAGACATAGATGGGACCAAGAGACACTGCATTAACTCTTTAATAAAGAAGAGATAGAAGCAATTCAACGCATTCCTATATCAGAAGAAAAAAGTAGAGATAGTCTCATATGGCATTTCGATAAGAAAGGGAATTATAATGTTAAGTCAGGTTATAATCTTCTTAAGAGTAAGTTGAGCAGAGTTGAGAGTGCAAACATCCCAGTTACCTCAACCCAACTTGAAGAAGAAGTCTGGAAATCTGTATGGTCACTACAGATTCAGGAAAAAATCAAGATGTTTATCTAGAGATGTGTTAACAACTCGATAGCTACCAACACCAACTTGCATATTAGAGGATTTAGTTCAGATGAATCTTGCCCAATGTGCAACATTGAGGAAGAGACCTTGGAACACTTACTCTTTCTATGCCCTCATGCCCAAAGAATCTGGTTCGGGTCCCATCTTAACTACAAAACCGTCAGATAGAGGATTTAGATCATTTGGAATTTGGTGGAAAGATATCTCTAAACTCTTAAGAGGAATTGATGATGGTAACAATCTCGGCCTGGTAGCTAGTATATGCTGGCAACTTTGGAAGAGCAGGAACATGAAGGTGTTTGATGGAACGACAGCAGACCTAAATGCCATAATCATGAAAGCACAGTCACAGTGGACTGAGTGGACAGCTAACTCTGATACCAGCGCTTCTCACAACAGAAGACCAAGTGCAACTGTCAGATGGACGTTGCCTGAAGAGGATGGTTTGAAGGTGAATTGCGATGCAGCTTTCAACTACAACAATAAGGAAGCCTAAATTGCTTACGTTTGCAGGAACCATAGGGGAGCACTTATTCAAGCTACAGTAAGGAAAGTCAAATGCACATCCCCCTTGGTAGTAGAGACACAAGCTATCAGAGAAGCCATTAAATTCGTTAATGCGATGGGTTTCAAGAACACTATCATTGAATCAGATTTGAAAGAAGCTGTCCAAGCAGCTAATGCCCACCTAAAAGAAGTTAAATGGGAAATAAGAAATGTAGCTGAAGACATTCAACGATATAGTTCAACGGCAGCTGATGATGTTTTCTCAGTAGTTCATATCAATAGAATAGCGAACTCTGTAGCAGATTTTCTTTCTAAAAATGAATTCTTATTACAACTTGGTGATGTATGGAGTAATGTTCCTAGTTAGCTTACATCCATACTGCAACAAGATATTATGTACTCTTTCATTCAAAGTTAATGAATTTCCAATATTTATGTCCAAAAAAAAAAAATATTAACAATTCTTAATATTTGGATTTTTTTTGCAATTAGATGAAGTGGTTAAATCCCAACACTATAAAAAAAAGAGAAGAAGGTTTTGATTCTTGATTTTCTCAACAGAATATCCACATTTTTTACCACTTGGGCTACTCATAAGGACTTAATAGTTGGATTTAATTTCCTTATTTTTAAGATATGTAAAATCATATCTGGTTTTAAATTTTTATCCAAATAGAATTTGAATTTTTAATATTATTTTTATTTATAATTAAAAGATTTAGATAAATCTAAAATTGGAAAGGGAGCACAAATCCTATTTTGACTAGAGATTATTGATTAGTGTGGACAAACATTGTGTGTTGATATATATATATCACGAGGGGAACATATAAAATTACTAAAAAAATTTCACTCATTATTATATAAAAATTAGATAATTTATTAATTTACTAATAAAAGTAAAATTAAAATAATCAAAATATAATTTTTAATTTGATTGAAAGTATATTTTCTATTTTAGTTAAGTTAACTTTTATTTTATCTCTAGTAAAAATTAAATTAATTGAAATATAATTCTAAATTAATTGAAAGTATGTTTCCTATTTTAATTAGGTTAACTTCTATCTTATCTCTAATAAAAATTTTAATATAATTAAAAGTATATTTTCTACTCTAATTAGATTAACAATTATTTTATCTCTAATAAAATTAAATTAATTAAAATATAGTTTTAATATAATTGAAAGTATGTTTTGTATTTTAATTAGGTTAACTTTTATTTTATCTCTAACAAAATTAAATTAACTAAAATATAATTCTAATTTAATTGAAAGTGTATTTACTATTCTAATTAGGTTAACTTCTATTTTATCTTTAATAAAAATGAAATTAATTAACATATAATTCTAATTTAATAAAAAATATGTTTCCTATTTTATTTAGGTTAACTTCTATTTTATCTCTAACAAAAATAAATTAATTAAAATTTTAGTAGTAATTTTGTTAAAAATATATATTTTCTCCATTTTAATTAGGTCTACTTATATTTTATCTAATATAAATCAAATTAGATAACATAATTTTATAAGTCTTACTATATTAAATTTAATAAATAAATAATTAAAATCAAAATTAATAAATTTTATGAAATAATTAATTATGAAAATATTGATGCGGAAAATGTTGAAAGATTGTTGTGTCTATATAGAAAATTCATAAAGAATGTAATAACTTATTATATTATAATTATATCAAGTTTGTAAAATTAGATTATTATTTAGATAAAATATTGAAAGAGTGTTGTATAATTGTTCAAATAGAAATTTTACTAAAATTGTAATAAATTACTTTGTTATAATGTAACAATATCAAGATTGAAAAATTAAATTGATATATGAATAAAATAATATTTTTATTATTTTTAAATACTTATTAAATTAAATTTATTAAGTAAATTATAATTAATTAAAATTTTTATTCATATTTAAAAAAAATAGAACATATAATTTGTTTGAAAGTATTTTTTTTTGTATGAAAATAGTATAATTATTGTTTTTAGATATTTTTATAAAATTTAATGAAAAAGAGTTAACATTAAATTAATTAATATTTATCATTTAATTATTAGTTGAACTTAAAAATTATATTAAATTAATTTTCGACTAAATAGAAGTATTGATATTAAAAATATTGAAGAAATAAAGCGTCAAAGCTCAAATAAAAATTTTTCTAAAATTATAAGCTTAATGGGGTTGTAATATTTAAATTGTTATATAAAGAAAATGTACCTTTTATCATTTTTAAACTTTTTATTAAAAATTAACTACTGCTTTTTTTATTATCTTATGATTAATTATGATCATAATAATATTTTATATAAAATTAGTTCTAGAGTAGAAAAAAATTAATTATAAAAAATTTCATATAATTATTTAAATAAAAGATTTATCAAAATTCCAATGAATTATAACTATATTAAATTATTATATAAATAAAAAAAATATTGTTATTATTTTTAAAACTTTTATTTAATAATAATAATATATTTAATACTTTATTTACTATATATTACGAGTCTACAGAATTTTTGGTTCATGTGCGTGCTTGATATATATATATATAATTAGGTTTCAGATTTTACAAAATTAAAAAGCACTGTTGTTTTATTTTTGTAATAAAAGTTATAACTGTGGGCGAGTTCTTTGATTTACTATAGGTGGAGAAATATTAGATGCGAGTTCATTCAAATTATAATTCCACTAATATGAAGTTGAGTCCTAATTAATTATAGTTAAATCTCAATATTGTTATTTATATAACGTTTAACTCTGATGTAGCTACAGTTAAATTTGAATGTGGATTAGACACTAATATTACTAATTCACTCAAATTACAACTCCATCCATATAAAATTTCAATTCCAATTAGAAATAAATTTTATTAAATCACTAAAATTATAATTTTCATTCAAATAATAACTCAATCTGCATATAATTCAATTCTAATAAGATATCAATTATACACTAGTTATAGCCTAAATTGAATCAAAAGGTAATAATAGAAGTAACAGTCCTTAGATAAGTACAAAATTCTACATCCAATATTTCAATCCAAATAAAATACCATACTCCAAATACAAAAACCTACATAGAATACTCTATAAATAGCTTGCCATAGTTTTCCTCTAAGAAAAAAAAAATCTATTCTATACATTATAGCAAGAGAAAGAAATAATCAATTCATGATGATGAAAGGCAGAGTTTATTTTCTTATTGCTATATGCTTAGCAATTTTGATTCAACATGGTTCAACTTCAACTGTATCTTGTAACACAGAAGATTGTTTTTGCTTTCCAGGCTGCAAAAAAGAGTTCCGATTTCATGAAGGAGATGATGTTTGTGAATGCATATGCAATTACCACCCGGATGATCCTGAAAATCCTTCTCCTCCTTCTTCAGAACACAAATCACCACCATCTTCTCATCATCACTCTATAGATATTGGAAAGTGTTTGTCAACAGGTTTCGAGGTTGGTCAATGTGCGATTCAATCTATTGGTAACATATTTTTTCCAAATGTTAAAATCGGAAAAAAATGTTGTAAGCAATACATACAATGGGGTGCAGATTGCTTCAATGGAGATGATACCGTTCCTACTATGTTTGCTCACCTTATCCCTCCTAATTTTATAGAATTTTGCAAGACTCGTTTATAGAATAATTTTATAGAATTTTGCAAGACTTATTAGAATTTTATAGAATAGAATAGTTTTATTTTATGGTGATTTTATAATGTTATTGTTTTATCTTATATTAGACTAGATGTGGGGTTGTTTTTTCTTAATTAGAAGTTTTATTGTGTTGATTAGGGATTTAGTATTAATAAAATTATATAATAATATTTGTTCCTAATTTTTTTTTTCTTGTCCTGGCATGTTAAAGCACCAAAAGAATTGCTCTTTTAAATATTTTGTTTTTTTTTGTTTTTTTTTTATCTTTTGCAAATGAGAGCATTATAATTACTATTTTAAAACAGTTTTTTTTTAATTATGAATTAGTTAATATTTTCTGAGTATTATTTTGTTCTGTGCAACAAATTTAAAAAATTCAGAAATTATCATCTTGACCATACATATTTGTTTAAAATTTAATCATGACGTCCAGGATCATCTTACCTAATGTCTTCTCTGCCTGGCCTTTTTTTAGCTAAAAACTATATACAACTCCCACTCTTACCTCCCAGATCTGAAATGTTGACTGTATGATGTATGAAGTTTTTAGTAGGAATTTAGCATGCAGTGTCCAGTTGATTTTATATCATTGTTGGCTTTTAAAAATGACACAATAAAGCTATTTTTAGCGACCTTTTTTCAAACAGTCGGGCAAATGTGAAAAAACAGTCAACTTCTGCTGCCATTTAAAAATCCTTGGCTTTAACAAGGACACAATAAAGCTATTTTTAGCGACCAATTTTTCAAACAGTCAACTTCTGCGACCATTAAAAAATCCCTGGCTTTTAAAAAGGATACAATAGAGCTACTTTTAGCGACAATTTTTTTCAGACGGTCGTGTAAATGTGAAAAAACAGTCAACTTCTGCGACCATAAAAAAACCCTTTCGTTATAGTCCGGTCGCAAATAAACGAGGCAACTTAAAAAATTCAAAGGACTCGACCCGCTCTTTACGATATGACACTCGTGATCGTCTCAGGAACTAAATCCACTTCTTGAACTGAAATCTGTTGCTCCAAGGTTTTAATCTGTAGCTTCAGCGATTGAAGTTCGTTAAGCAGAGGCTCCCGCTCACGTAACCAGCGCTGTTCTTACCGAAGCCACCATTGCTCTTCACGTAGCCACCGCTGTTCCTCGTAGAGCCAGAGGAATTAAATAACTGTTGTCGTAACAAGATGGAGAATGCGAGCTCGGGAGAGAGGAAGAGAAGCATACATGAGAGTTAGAGAGCGAGATTGATAGGAGCAGCGACGGCGAAGAGAGATATTGGTGTTTACGACGGTGGAGGGTAATTGAGGAGCATTGAGAGAGCTGAAATGTGGTAAGTTAATCAAAATTTGCTTATTAGATTCTAAAATTTATTTATTTTTTTCTAATTTTCATCCATCAAAAATTTCTTTGGCTTCCTAAATTAACTTCTACTATAGTTTCAATCCCTGCTAACTATTTGGCTCAATGCTTGAATCATTTGCAAATCATCATCATCATCGCTATTTTATTTTCTGTCTCAAATTTAATGCTTCAGATTTTTTTATTTTAATTCAATGATAATGTTTTGATCTGTTGTTTCCCTTGTTTAATTCAAACAATATTTTGTTCCCTGTTTCTTGATTATCTTTGGCACCATCATTATGAGATTCTTCTGATCTTATACATTGAATTGCATGTTAAATATTCATGCTTTTTCTATGTTCTACATTTTTCTTTTGAATTGATGTTTTAGAAAAATTGGTGCTATGCAGAAGCTGAAGACTCGTGTGGTGAAGAAAAATGTCAATCCTGAGTGGAATGAAGACTTGACTCTTTCCAAATCTTGATTGTGAGCATTTACTATTTTAAATCTGTTTTTTTTTTTTCACAACACGGTTCTTGATTTTATCTACTAAAGGAACAAGAACATGGTTAATTATGAGAGAAAAAGTTAGCAATTAAAATAATCATTTTTTGTTTTGATGGATGTTTGAGCCTAAGATTTTCTGCACATGCATATACTTTTCTGGGTCCATCTTAAAAACAAGGGCATGATGCATAATTGCATTGCATATTGAAGTACTTGCATATGTGATAAATCGGCATTTTCTTCTTGTTGTTATGTGAGAAAAGAAATCACAGTAGCAAATTTACATTTGAGCCATGTCATTTGCTGTTCCCCTTACTCAACTTGATAATGAAGTACTTGTTTTTGTTTCTTCTGCAATGCAGGAAGTTTACGACAGAGACACATTCAGCCGAGATGACAAAATGGGAGATGCAGAGTTTGATATCCGACCATTCGTGGAAGCTCTGAGGATGCAACTTCATGGCCTACCAACTGGAACCATAATAACAAGAATTCAACCAAGCAGGGAAAATTTGCCTAGCCGAAGAGAGCCATATTATCTGGGTTGATGGCAAGGTGGTTCAGAACATATTCCTCAGACTGCGAAATGTCGAGTGTGGCAAAGTAGAACTCCAGTTGCAGTGGATTGATATTCCAGGTGCAAGGGGTTTGTAGATTGCTTGCACTTATCTCTCAATCAGAGGGTTTTTTTTTTTTTTTCTTTTCAAGTGCTTACTGCTCAATGTACATGTAAAGAGTTACACGAGTGGCATAAATTAGACAGAATTGCTTTATATAGTGTGAAATATTTGGATTTTAGCAATGGAAAATGCAATTTGAACTGCTTATATTATTGTCACTCAATCATCTCTTCTGTAATTGCATCATTTTCTTTTCAAAATTTTCAAATACTTGGTACCAAGAGTAGTGTAATTTGACTCATATCGACTGGTTGGATGAAATTGGTATTCATTTCCATTTAAATTTCATTCGATTTATTTTTAACGAGAAATTCTTGTTTACTTTAGTGTATCATACCAATTGATTATTTATTTGTTGCTTTGTGGCTGGATCCAAGATAAATAATTTCTGTTCTTGCCTTGTTCTAGCCTTTCCTTACATCATTTTGTTTGTTCCTTTTCTTGTGAGTTGAAGCACCAATAGACAAATGATTGGTACTAGGAGCACATAGGCTTCAACTATAGTAGTAAAAAATAGTGGGTGAGCTCTGGCCTGGGGTAAGTTTCGTTCGCTAAGTTACTTTGTTACTCCGTGATCATATGTTTTAATGGAAGAGACAACTGTATTTAAATTTCCTACTCATTTTATTTTTCTGACTATTGAATGCAAACAGAATTCTGTGAATGCTGGCATTCCCAAAATTCTTTACCCATGGTTAGTTTTTAATGATAAAGTGAAAGTGAATTCGGTCTTTCAGCGGGATTCAAATGGCATATCTGATTCTGTGCTGCTTTTATTTAGAGGAGACCTTTCAAGAGGTGGACTTGTAAGTTATTTAATCGATTCATTCTCATATTTTTTGGTATGTATTACGTTATTTGTATGTATTAATTACAATCATATGATTGTTTTACATTTTTCCTCTTTCCTTCTTGACATATGTATTTTAATATATTTATGTACGTTGCCAACTAATTATGTTATATGTTTGTAATATATTTGAAATGTAATTTTTTTAAAATTTTTTAATGCAGCAAGAAGTATCACCATGCACTTCAGTCAGGCTTTCGCATAGCAGTGGACCTCTCAACGGTTCTTTAACTGACAGTCCTTATGTTTCTTTGTCCGAGATTGACGATGTTAAGGTACATACATGCATCTACGCTGCTAATTTGAGAGATTAATACCATTTCTTTTGAAGAATCAGTTTTTTTTTTTAAATTTTTTTCTGAATTCGTTTTCAAGAAATTTCTATTTCTTGTTTGTTTGTTTCTTTTCTTTTTATTTGGATACGAAGCAGGATTACTGAGCTAATTTTATTTTATATTATTTTTGTTTTGTTTACTTAATGTAGAAAAGCAGTGCAGTGTTTTGCTTATTTTCTGATATAATAAAAGACACCTTGACAGACCTTATTTACTTTGTGCATTTCATTTGGTGATGGACTGATGGGCTGTCATGAATCCTGTACTTATGTTTGTCATGATTCTTGGTGCAAAAATTGCCTCTTAAAAGCTCGTTGTCAATACTTTATTCAATTGAATTGTGTACTTGTTGGTTGCAATTGTTGTTATATAAGTGATAATCCTAGTAATATGCAATCTGATTATTAGAAGGAACCTAAATTGGGACTCTGGTACGCAAGATGGCTATATGGAACATAGTAGTAGTTATGAATCTGAAAGTCGACGTGCTTAAAGGAGGGCAAGATTGAAATGATAATGGAGAAAAGGAGAACTTAGAGTGAAAGCTTTTCAGAATGATCTTTTGGCCAGACGATAATGATTCAATACAAACAGAATTCCTAATCTTAAATTCTTGCAAGATCAAACAATTGTATGAGGAAACTTCCTTTGCGAAAAGTGTGTTAATCACTTGCTTCTGTATTGTGATTATTGGGAATATAGATAAAGAACCTGATGCATGGGCTATGGAAGTGGGTTTTTATTATTATTATTTTTTAATAATAATAATAATAATAATAATAATGTTGTTAGTTAGTTTGTTTAATTTTTAATTATTATTATCATTATTAAAATATTTTAATTCAAGTTTTTTAAATTTTTATTTTTTTTTTGTTGTTAGTAATTTGTTTTTTAATTTCTAATTCTGTAAAAAAAAAAAAACGTGTATTTGGTTAAACCAAAGAACTACGAATTGATAATTGCGGAAGTTAATTAGGATATATCCAATTTCTTGGATAATTGAATGTTCACTAGTTAATGATTCTTGGCCAAGGTGGATTCTTCAATAGCACTATGCATGAGAGACTCAATTTTTTTTTAATATATTTGAAATGTCATACCTTTTGTAAGATAATATTCGTTAGTACTCCTACTACATTTAGCTGTGTATGTATACTCTAATTATGTTATAAAGTTATTCAATAATTCTGAATTCTAATTTTTATTTTTTATTTTTTTATAGGTGCATAGACAAGTGTAAAAATGATGAATATATCTTGCAATAACTATTTTATTTAGGTATATCTTAAGTTTTTCAAATATGTTCTTTTTGAATCTATGTTAGACTTTTTGCATATAAATATGTATTTTTGGATTAATTATTAGACATTTTGTTGTTTGGCTTATGAATATTATTTTGTAAACTTAGATATTTAAATATTGTAAGCCCTCTTTAAATATTATGAAATGTAAATATTTATATTATTGTTCTACTATATCTTCATTATTTTGTTATTTGAATGAAAATAATTATTATAAAGTGGTTGTAGTCAATAATTTACTATAAGAAATTCAAAAAAATTGCAATCAAATATTAATTTTTATTTATTGGTTGCAAATAGTAAGAAAATATAATATATGTATGTATTTTTAACAGCTGTATTCCTGTCGCAATTGCTAGACTCATATTGGTCGTAAATAATGGATTTTCTCACACGTGTTTGTCCTTTAACGACTGGTGCACGGTTGCAGTTACACAAAAAATTGGTTACAATTCTTCGCAAAAGATTTTTGTGACCACACATTTTTTTAGGTCATAAAAAACTTTTTGCATTGAAGCTAATAGCAACCTCATACGACTGGCATTTTCCAATTGCAAATTATCTTTAGCAATCTATTTTCACATTTTTACAACCATAATTTCTTTTCCCTAATATCCATTTTTTCTTGTACTGTATCTTCTTAATGATTTCAAAAAAGAAATATTGAAGACAATGAATTTAAGATAAAAAATATTAGATTTAAGTAACTTAATTATTCCTATCATAATTAATTTTACAAGTAAATTGGAGAAGTCGTACTTTTATTATTAAATTAAAGCACTCCATCATTTGATGAAATTTTAATATTAATAAAAAGATAATCATTTATTTTTTTATAAATTACTGATAAAAAAAATATTAATACAATACAACAAATATAATATATATTCCAACCATCAAATATTTCAATGGTTCCGTTCTTTATCCACTTGCTGCTAATTTGTCTGTACATTTATGTTTAAAGAAAAATTCGTTGCTTAAAACTTTTGTTATTAACGCTGTTTGACTCAAAAATAAACATTCCAAGCTTCAACTGCGTCTTTCGTTGTAGAGAATGACTAAAAGTCTAAAATAAACTTTCACTAAAGTTAATGACACAAGCTAAACATTCTTCTCTTGAGTCCTCTGAAAACAGCATAATGCTTTATCTTTTTTCTTTTCAACTCCATAGATTTATGACAAGAAACTTTGGTTTGCGACCCTCAACAATCTATTTCAGGAGAAAATAATAATATGATAATGTGAAGTGAGCTCTTCGTGAATATGAAGACCATCCCAAGGCAACATTTATTATATGTGCCTGCTGAATACAAATAGGAGGAAATTCAAATTTGAAATCTTAAAATTTTTTATAGAGGGCTCTATGGGTATTGTACTTTTGTAGTTTTGGAAAGCCCTCAATCCCCACCTAAGTTTACATAAATACCCTTTCTATCAAAAAAACGTGGATAGATTCTATCCGTGAGAATTACCTATTAAAAATTTCCATTTTATTAAATATACAAGATAGTAAATTAAATGCCTAGAATTGCTAAGTGGAATGATCGCAAGAGCCAATACATTATTTTGCTCTAATTCAATTGCTTTAGGATTTATTTCATTTAAGCCTTGTAATAAAGAAAACATACAATTTAATAAGACCTTCAAGAAATAGATTTCAAAACAAGATAATATATTATATATTTATATAAGTCTTACAAGTAGATCTCCATTATCATCGTTAGAAATTAGAGGCGGAGTTTGAGGCTCTTTCATTGTGTCCGTTGAAAGGTGTAACTGAACCGAGCTAGGCAAACTCTTGAAAGCTCAGGCTCTACTTACATTAAATATGGAAGGCTTGAACTCGGCTCAAGTTTGAATTTGAGCTCGGCTCAAGTTTGAATTTGAGCTCGGCTCGTACTCGCTCATTCAGAGGTCGATTGTTTAAAGCTTAAGCTTGTTAGTTGCAAAATCGTTCATCTACAAGCTCATTCGAAAGCTCATTTATGAGCTCATTTGTAAGCTCGATATAGCTCATTTGTAATCTAATAAAAGTTATTGATTAAGGTAATATAATGAAGCAGATAAAATTTTATTTATTTACTACTTTTACAGAGGCAAGGCAAAAGCCCAGGACTACATAGAACTCAATCTAGCATGGGACACTCCTACCACAACATCATGGAACATGCCATTTCTTAATTCTTTTTGGTGGATGGTGAAACCGATGACCACCTAAAGGCATACTACTGCGGTTCTTGCCACGATGAACTAGTTTTAACTTGCAGTTGCATGGTATACGTTAGCAATGACGTAAAAAAAATTCTTATCACGATATATGTATGTATTCATATAAATACAATTAAAAATTATTAGATTAATTATTATTTAATTTAATTATCACAATTAATTAATTTTTTATTTAAATTATCGATATTCAAAACTCACACAATTTTAATTAATTCGGTTCGACTTGAACAGAATCACAACGGCAGTAAACATCACCTAATAACTAATCTTACGTGATTGTATACACTAAAATTAGAATTAAATACCTAAAATAACTTCCTACCAATTGATCCCAATAGTTGTTAGTTTACAACTATTGATTAATTTTTATGAATTAATGCTGTAATATCATAATATATCAATGATTATAATTAAATAAAAATCAATTTAACATTTTAAATTATATATATATATATATATATAACCTAAGTTTTTTATTTCCAATAACTAAAATAAAATAAAATTATTAACAAGAGCAAATATTTAAAATATTATTTAACAATTAGGATAGAGAAAAATAAAAGTTTGTAAAAAGAATTATATATGTTTAAAATGTAAAATTTCAAACTTATTTAAATTTATTATGCTATATGACTGGTGAAATCATGCGGTCCACTGATTCCAGCACTATGTGATTTGTGACGCTAGCACAAAACTACGATAATGTTTGTCTTTTATCCCATGCTTGAGACGAGTGGATTGTAAGAAAGAAGAGAAAATAATGTGATATATGTTTAAAAAGAGAATCAATAAAAAAATAAACTCTTAATAAACTTTTTATATTAATAAAAATATAAAAATAAAAAAATAAATAAAAATGAAAATTCACCCGTCTTTTTTCTCTTCTAAATAAGAAAATGAAAAATAGATTAGTGATGGAATCGAAAGATTGCTTTTTTTTTTTCAAAGATTGTGCAGCAAAAATAAGGATAGATAAAAGCAAAATATGTATATTGAATGTTTTATTTTGTCAAATTCATTAAATCTAGTAATAAAGGTATTTTATAATATGTGATCAATTTTAAAGAAAGATAATTACACAGAAATGCAAAAGAAAAAAAAAACTACTACGTAATTTGACATGAGAGCTTACGCTTACGGATATAAAAATACAAAATTATATTTCATTCATTCTTTATATGTGTGAGACTCATATTTATAATAGAATCTTACAGTATATACAGTAAGAATACTTGATTGATTAAAATTAATCTTTGTTATTTTTCAGTAATTAAGGATTTGATATGATATGATTGATTTCACATAATTTATGTGGAAAATAGATTTATTTTCCAACAATATGGTTATGATCATAAAATATGATACTTTTCACTTTGGATCGATATTTTTATCTACCACTTCAATTATCTTCATCAAACCACAAAAATAAAACAAGTTCAATAATTTTTTTCCCCATTTTGTTGAAGGTATGCTATCATGACATATTTTTTCACATAAGGCATAAATAAACATTGATTTTTATATTTTGGGTAGACATATTATATGGCAAAAAAAAAAAATAAAAATGAAGTGACAAGTTCCACTGAAAGAGACAGTTTGAGCTTCTTCCGCATCAGCCACCACCCTTCTCCTAAGCAGACCAAAAGTCTTACACAAATGCTAAAAAAAAAAAAATTGTCACGAACCGAACCCATGGGCACGTGACCGGCACTAGAGAATAGAAAAAATATAAAGCTTTCAAAACTCATAGTAAGACTTAAAGATTAATCACCAAAAATTTGAGTTACCAGAACCCAAAGGGCACGTGACTTAAATCATTAAAGTTGTGATAAATTTATTGATAATCTAACTTTAATTAAAAATATTACAAATAATTATATAGAAATTATGCATGTTTAACTTCAAAATTTTTTATGTAATTCTTTTTTGATGGAATTTTTTTTTTAATTCTTAAATAAGGAGTGCAGATGTTTATACATACTAACATTTAAAAGAATTAATAAATATGAATATACACGTTCTAGTAAACTCAAAGTTTATAATTAAAGTTGTGAGTAGCTTTCTTTGCAATTTAAGAATTGGAGGAAAAGTTGCGAGCTAATGGGTACTTAAAATTCTTTGCGAAAGTTGAGAAAAAAAAAATAATTTTAACTTTTTTAATTTAAGATAATCATTGTTTTTTACCTTTTCTTTTATAATATATTTTTTCCCAATTTTTGCTGCCACTGGTAATCACTTGTTTATTGTCTTTTGGATTCAATTTATTTACTTTTTAAATAAATTTTATAATTAATTTTATTGTTCATGTTTTTTCAATATTTTTGGGCAAAACTTTACATGTCTTCCGATATGGAAATTATATTTTTCCCACTATCTTATGTGTCAGGAGTATTAATATCCGAGTTAATTATTTAGAAAGATACCAAATTTTAACCTTATTTCTTTTTGGTTGTTGTATTTCTATTTAGTTTCAAAATGGTTATCCGGAATCCTTTTCTAATAAAAAAAAAATCAGAATTATTAGTTTAGACTGAACTTAAATTTTCTTTACAAATAAGTCCATAGGTATTATAGAAAATAAGTAAAATGAAATTTTATTTATATTTTTATTTACTTCAGGCCCTCTACTGTAGAAAATTTTGTTCAATATCTTTGTTTATTTAACTAGTTTAACACTAATAATTTAAGAAACTTAAGACAAGAATTATCTGAAGTTGGTTAAGAAGAATATGATATTCATATAGAATATCATAACCAGTATTGTGATTATATCGAATATAATAGAAAATTGTGTATTATTAATATAGCTATTATATCAAAATTAGATATTTCCTATATCTCTGAAAGTAATATTTGCTACCATATACCTTATCTCAATAGTATTGGGAAGGAGTGATGTTTGTAAGACCTGTATTATCAGAAAAGAAAGGGCAACCATAGCACAAAAGAACCTTCAAACCAATAGACTATTGTTGGTAGTTATTGTGAAGAAAGTTGAAGCTGTTGCGGAGGGTTAGTGGACCTTGTTCACTAAAAATATATATTTCTTCTAGGAATAGTTGCATTATTATGAAGAGTTAAGTATGTCGTTTTAAGACAGACTTGGTGCATTTGCATGTTTTGTTAATATCAGATAATTGCCCATATCTTGATTGTTTGCATCTACAATACGGAGTAGGCAAGGATCCAGTAATAGAATTATTAAATTCTATTATTGATTGTATTGATTCTCTGAATTTGTTTGGAAACTAACCAAATCAATAGAAAATTATTTTGAACAATTAAGAGAATTGACTCTAAGATAAAGAGAATTTGAGCATTATTTTCTCAAGAATAGGGGAACCTTAATTAGGGTCATGTTGCTAACTCTTGATATTTTAACGAGTTTGAGAAGTTGAAAAAATTTAGAAATTCAAAATCTCATCCTTCTGGATCCCTGAGTAGCTCCTTGATTCTGCCTAATAGGAGCAAACTCATTCTCAGTGGTATCAAAACTGTGGAAAAAAGTGATGAAATGAATTTTTAAAATTTTTTATAATTTTGAACTAAATTGAAAAGTTAAAATTAAATGACTAAAATTACAAACAGTACTCTTTTTGAAACAAAATTAAAGTTAGATTATCAAAAGGAAATAAATTAAAGTTTAATACCTAAACTGCAGCAAGATTATAGCTGGATGACTTTGAAAATATTTAATCCATTAATATCCTTTTTGGAGAGTTTTAAAAGGTTTTTTTTTAGTGATGTTTGCATAAATAAGATAATTAGAGTATTAATTTTTTTTGTTATCATAGTACTTCTTTTTTTAAATTTCAACCTCATATATTATAAAGCAAACAGTTCAATATCTGTAAATATTTTCAAAAATTAAAATGTGCAAGATATAATGCATAAATATTTAGTATTTCATATCAATATTTTCTCTACTAATTAATAATTACCAAATAAATTTTAAAATTTTATTAATTATTCTACGTGTAAGAAGCTACTCCCATTGGTATGCATTTCTGACTAATATGGAGAAAAATTAAAATATGAACTGATGTTTTCTCAAAAAATTTATTAATTAATAGAATTATTAATTTATTAAATATTAAACATTTTATTTTTAATCTAATATTTATTATACCTTTCTTTTTCCATCACTTCAATGTAATGCAATTCATGATAATCAACCAAGGGGGAAGATATGATATCTGGATTCTCTATGCCTTAGGCAATGCATATGTCACCAAGAAAAAATAATAGGAGAAGGTGCTTGTTATGGGATTGCATCTAGCCATTATTTATAGCACAGAATTTGTGTATATAGACATACACGTCTTTTTTAGCCCCTCCAAGTTGCCATGCAAATAAAGTTTTGCCTTACACTTGTTTTCTTTTTATGATCACATAAGACTTTCTTTCTCTTCCTTAATCATTTTAAAATTTTTCTACTATGGACCATAACCATTCAATATGGCAACACCTACAAGCAGAAGGTGATGCAAGTCTTATCTTCAATATACAAAAGAATTTCTCAAAACTGCTTTTTAATTTGATTAGACAAGGTGGATTCCTCTGCCAAGCAATTTGATAAGATGATAGATTAATGTTTTTAAGAGCTTATGTGTCTTCTGGAGAAATGGGTGGATTTTACTGTTTGATGCTTGTCAAAAATTATCATATATATATAACAAAAACAGTAATAAGATTGCAGATTTGCTAAGAGACAATTTTTGTGCATTTCGTCTCTTATTTGCTAACAATGACATTTCAAGCTATTAAGGCAACAATATGATGCGAGAGGTCCAGAAGAAGAAGAAGAAGAAATGTATTGTATATATGATATAAACAACTTATCATATATCATGACTCATCTGATCAAAGACGTCAAAGCCAATTGTCTTATTAAATTTCTTTTCATCTTCTCTCAAATGGGTGTTCCACTTTCACCATCTTGTGACCGATCCAGCAATGAATTGATCCCATCTGTTGCTCAATAGAGCTGTGGATGGATCAACGTCCTTTTCTTTATTAGCAGATGCAATATTGTACCAAACACCAACTTAATTAAGTTGCTGGCTCTGCAGAAAGACTGTGACACTCATGTTTAGGGGTGTAACCGAGCCGAATCGAAAGATCAGTCTCGACTCGTTTAAAAATTAACGAACTCGAGCTGCGCTCAAGCTTTCAAAAGTCTAGCTCAAATTCTGTTCGGGTTCATGTTTGACGAGCTCGAGCCGAACTCGCGAAGGAGACGAGCTCAACAACGTATTTTTGTAATTAGACATTACATTGTTTTATAACCTCACTACATATTTTTGTAACATTAAAATTACGTAGTTTTGATTTAAAATACGAATATTACTTAATATTATATTTATATTGAAAATTTATTATTTGTTGTTAGGATGTTATGTTACTTCATTTAAAGTTAATTGTAAAACTACGTAGTTTATAGATTAGAGAATTAGATTAAGGAAGTTATTTATATTTACATCAAAATTCAAAAATACATAGTTTTAACTTAAAATTATATAGTTTTGCAATAATATAATACAAATTTAATTATAATTTATAATTCAAATTATATTTATCTATTACTTTAAATTTGCATCATTTAATATTAATACTTATATATTACTTTAAAATACATTTATTACTTAATTATTTATTTATATAAAAAATTTATTATTTGCTAAATATTTAATTAGTATTGTATAATATTTATTATAATATTAATGTTAATTTACACAAAAAAAATTATATAATATTATCATAAGTATATAATATTGTCATATGTAATATTTTATATTAACTACTACTAATTTAATTAGTATTGTCTTTGCTTAATATAAAATTAGTATTATATAATATTCACTTAATGATATTTATTGAATATTAATATTTAAATTAAATTATACCTATTTAATACCACATAATATAACGAGCATGTTCATGAATCTATAAACGAGCCTGTTCGCGAGCTTTAACGAGCCAAACTTACGAAAGCTTGGGCTTAACTCATTTAACTTATGAGCCTCAAAATGGAGTTTAGGTTCGGTACATTTAGCTTAACAAACAAACTCGAACTTTTTCCAAACCGAGTTTCGAACGAATTATGAACCATTAGGCTCGGTTACATCCCTACTCATGTTACTAGTACTTTCTTAATTAAATCATTCTAGTGCTGCTCACTCATCTATATCAGATCTAGAACCACTTTTCTGTAGGCAATTAATTTAATTAAGCCTACTCCAAACTTTTCTTTCTTCATTCATTATAATATATCCGACTTTTCTAATCAGGATATACTATTATAGAACTGAAAGAAAAAAAAAAATCCTTATAATCGACTACAATTGGTTCGAAATTAAGACTTAATTGAGTATTGCTGCAATGCTCATCACTTGGTAAGGTGCTTTTAACCAAGCACCAGTACATAGCAAGGTTTGAGGAAAAAATGACGGAAAAAAGGATTTATACTTTAAGATTATTCCATCAAAACTGCCTAAAACAAGGCCATAAAAATAGTTAGGTTGATTGACATCTGAGACTCGAAAAGTGCTCTCCTAAGTGTTATTATGGAATGGGATCATCAACCACCATTGCCAATATATGATGATTCCTTTCCTCTAATTAGTAAATCGCAATCTAAGTGTGTACTAAAATATACGTTTTAATCAATCACAAACAACAAACAATCCATATATCTTTTCACATCCAAAGAAATGGGACCTTCACTCCATTTATGTGAGACAAGCTAGCTAGTCCTTCCCTCACTCTACTTAGAATATATTATCAGGTTGCTCATATCCTATGTTTATCCTTGACCTTAAACACAAAATTTGCAAAATGAAATAAAATATAAACGTATCTTGTCAATAAAATAAACACATATGTTATCCTGCAACACATTTAGTAAGCAATGACGTATAGCTGCAGCCATGTGGCTACGGCCTGTTAGAACCACAAAGCAGATGGTGTTGTATTAAGGGTGTAATCGAGCCGAACCGAGATGAACTTTAGTTAGTTTGGACTTGGTTTGTTTATAAACGAGCCGAGCTTGCTATTTTATATGGTGTTCATGAGCTGTACGCAAATTTAAACGAGCCTAAATAAATTTTAAAAAATACAAATTATAAATTATCATTATACATTCAAAAATTAAAAATAAATTATTTATTAAATAAATTACAATATATTTAATAAAAATTATGATTTTATTCTAATAATTTAAAATATTTTTTACAATATGAATTTATATATTATATATCTAAAATTAAATTACTAAACATTAAAATTACGAGCTGGTTTATGAGCTTCTATTCGAGTTTGTTCGCGAGCCGAATTTTATATAGTTTGAGCTCCAACGAGCTTCTATATACGAGCTCGAACGAGTTTTTATCAAACCGAATACCGAGCTACTAGCGAGCGGCTCTGCTCGTTCACACCCCTATTTGTATATGCTTAATTTGGTCCACATACATGAATGGAATTTTTAGAGCAAGAAAGAGCATCGGATCAGGCTAGAAAAAAAAAGTACAAAGAATCATCAATCTTTGCATGTGGTACTTGGGGTATTTATGATTATGACCCAGTATAGAAAATGAAGATAACAAATGGAAAAGGGTAAAAAATTCACCATTTATAGACTTAAAGCTAAAAACATCGAGGCGTTTTAGTAGATTTTTTTTCAAAAGTCATATATAGGAAAAAGAGTGACAAGAAAAATACGCACAAGATTTGAGAGCTCAAAGCACCTATGCACCCACAAGCTAAGTAGCTAAGTTGAGTAGGCATATGCATATACAAGATTTTAAATTCAAAAAGATTTGGGAGCTCAAAAAATCAGAGTTAGAGGCTCAAAAAATCTCAAGAGCCAAAACTAAATGAATAATTGGCCTTCTTCAAATGGCCTTTGGTAGTGGGAAAAAAAAAAAAAAAAAAAACAGTCCAAACTTGTAAAATAACATATAAGTATAACTCTGGTAAGCATGTAATTCCATATCACATATTATATTCTGAACACAGTGGCCAAGTTGTCTATAAACAACTACTTCATTCCATTGGTAAGAATAGAAAATTCAAGGGAACACAGTGTGCATCACACTGTATAATGAAAATAAATTTGTAAGAGTATACACAGCACATAGATAGAAAGAGAGTGCCCCCTCACCACTTGGTTCAAGTAGTAAGAAGGGGGAATCCATGACCTAAGGGTCATGGGTTCAAGTCCTAGGGGCGCATTGAAAAGTTTGAGCTTTCCGCCTTGGGCTGGCTCGTTCCAGCCACAGGGACGGCTCCTCTTCGAGATGTTGGGTTCAAATCCCCCTTTCCCCTCCATCTCCTGTCAAAAAAAAAAAGATAGAAAGAGAGTGTGTGTGTGAAGGATAGTACCAAGTGGTGTACCCACAAATTGGTGGTGTCCACGTCACAATTTTTACTTTTTTCAGTAGCCTTTCTATCTCTAGCCCACTAAAGGGACCCTTAAGTAGTGCCATTATCATATTTTTCCTTTAAAATTTTAAAATTTATCTTTGTTTTTGTTAGCTAGCATGTTGGATTTCAATGGTAACATCACCATCACCACAAATATAATGTTTGTTAGTATTATTAATACATGCACATGATGCCATTTTCCACTTTAGATTTCTTCCTTTATCATTACTTTTCACTAGTGCTATAGTATGTTGGCTCCTTAACCATCTCTTAAATTTGTCAGTGGATTCACAGACCAATGGGTTCCTATATCATCCATCTTCTAAAATTTTCTTCTATCTAATCAAATTGAAAAGGAAAGCAGGCCAACGTTTCTATTTCCTTTGAGTTGATTTATGCTTCAATATACAATTTTGAATAGATATTCATGACATGAGATAGATCCACTATTGGATTTTTCTTCCGGATAAATGCTTGTTAAAGAATGAAAATTTTAACGTGAAGCTAGTTCAACACATAGAGTGATGAACTTTCCAATTATACATCAAAATGTTCAATTATTTATTAAGGGTGGAGATTTTTACACTCCACTAGTTGATTTTGTACTTCTCTTTTAATTTTTTTGCATAGCAAATTACATTGTTATCCTTTAATTAAAATGTTTATTTTTTCATAAATTACATTTTCCAAACTACCTTTTTAATATTTTACCCTAATGGGGGAGGCAATAGTTATGGTAGGCTACAACATCATTTTATCTTTATTCTTTTTATTCTGCAGCCGTTCATATTTTTGAATAAAATTTTATCGTCATACATACAAATTTAACGTTCAAAATTATTGTCTTCTTAGTGCCATCACTACTAAGAATGGAGATGTCAATTCACATAAGGATTGGGAGGTTAATGAATGTTGGGATTTTAATGGTACGACTAAAATAGAGAATTTATCAAAGCATCATGTATATTCGGATGGACTTAATCAATAGCATACTCTTGATGGTAATTACTATTGACATCATCTTTTTTTTTTTAATATATTACTACAATAATTTTTTTTTTTGGAACAAATATTTCTGCAACAAGTTATATGCATTTTTTTGTGCTAACGTCAAACAAAGAGTAAGATTAGTAAGTGTGATTAAAAACAATAATTAAGAACAAGATTTGATCAAAATGCTTAGTGGACCTCCTTTAGTAACCGAGTAGAAATGTTCCATTTGTTGACAATTATTTACTAAAATAATAATAAACTAAATGGCAATTATATCAAAATT
>CATIWK010458318.1:0-15765 GCA_949634005.1 Mallotus japonicus
TTATTTTAATACCAATTATTATTCAAAAATCATCTAAAATAAATCATAAAAACATTAAATAAATTATTTTCCACATAATTATTAAAATTCTAATTTATAACTAATATTTCCTAAATAAAATCCATTAATCGAATAAAATTCTGTTTTATACTTAAATGAACATAAATAGTAATTAATAATTAAAATTAATCAATTATATCATAAAAATAGCTAAATACTCATAATAACTCGGAAAATAACAAAAAACCTATTTTATATATATTTTTCCAAAAATACTAATAATTAGCTAAAAATAGGAAATAATTCATAAAAATTATTTTAATACTATTATTATTCAAAATCTGTCTAAAACATCATAATTAACAACAAATTTACTTAAAATACAAAAATTACAAATTTATAATTATTTTTCCAAAAATTCATAACTTAAAGTCCATAAATAATTTCAATAAACCTTCTTCACAAAGTTTGCTCTACATAATTAATAGAATTTAATAAAAATATAAAAATTATTCGAACCCGGGACTGCATGAACAGTAACCAACCCAGAAATTCGAATTTTCAAAATAATTTCAGAAAATTAAAAAAAATTATCACAAGATAGCTTACAACCTCGAGATCACATAATCCTAAAGCATCAATATCTAATAAATTCATATTCAAACTGAAATCTAACAAATAAACTTAAAAACCTAGGATTTAGTTTCTCAAATTGAGTCATTACCTAGGTTATTTCTTCAAATAATTTGAAGAATCACAAAGCCCAGATGATGAGGATCATTTTGGTACCAACCTCGCCATCAAAGCTCGCCGGAGCCGGCGGTGTTGCTCTGCACAGTCCGGCGGAGAGAAGGGAAAACGGGTGGAGAAAGGGAAAGCAAGCCGACGGAAGAGAAAGGAGGAGGTGGCGTCGTCTTCCGGTGGCGAGCTGGTGGTCGGTACGTGGTGGTGGTGGCGGTGAGGCAGTGGGTGGCGGGGATGGGTCTGTCACAGGGAAGAAGAAAGAAATACTAAAAAGGAAGAAGAAGAATAGTATGGGAGAATGGCCAAAACACATACTGCATGTTTTTTACAAAATTTTACTTTTTTTTATATAAAAAAGTACAACTACTAATAATTTAAAAATAAAATATCACCTTCCCAATATTCTCCATCACTTTAACCATACCCAAAAATATATATATATAAAGTGCATGTACTATTTTTTTTATTATTTATTTATTTATTTAAAATAATTGTGCAAAGTACAATAGGTACAAAAATTCAATTATTTCAAATTAAACATCAACCACTCAATAATTCTCACCACACTATATATATATATATGGCACAATACATACGCAGCCCCCTGAACTTGCCCATTTTTGCCAGTTAGCCATCTGAACTTACATTTTTGCCATTTAAACACCTCAACTTGGCAAAAACCTTACTTTTAAACCACTTACTGCACATGTGGCAGGGAACGTGACTTCAATCACCCAAGAGCGCGTAACAAAGCAGAAGGTCACCTGAGATTCATTCATTGATGAATATAACTGCTAATTTCCATTTTTCTCAGCAACTAATTCATCTCTTCTCCTTCAAAAACTCCCATTTCCTCCCAAATGTAATCGATTTCCACATCTTAAGCTGCACTTCTCGCCTGTGAAAAGGAAAAAAAATTCCCTTTATTGTTTTTGAGTTTCTCATCTTTGCTTTCCCCTTGGCGAGTCTGGAAATGGCATTACCATCACAGAGGAATATGGCATCACAGAGCAGCATTTCTACGCATTTCGTTTCTTTGATTCCCATATGTGATTGCAATGAAACAGCTGTGTTGAATATGTCTCACACTAATGTAAATCCAGGGCGAAGGTTTCTCGATTGTGCTCGATTTGGTGTAAGTAATGTGTTTTGTACTGTTTTGTAACTGATTTAGGGTATGGGTAATGAAATTGGGGAAAAAATTTTGCTTTATTTTTGACAGGTTAGAAGGCAATAACCATGTGGTTATTTTCAGTGGTATGATCCACAAGTGCCGGATCACTTAAAAAGAGCATTGACAAGAATGATAAACAGAGCTAAGGAGGCTGAATTGCAAAGGGACAAAGCTCGATTAAAAGCAAGAATACTGATGTTGGTGGTGGTTGTTTTAAGTGTGATTGTAGTAATGCAATTTATATGCATTAGGTTCCTTCAGTTGCGTTGTTGAGTTAAGCGAGTTTCTGAATGAAACTTAATTTGTCACTGAGACTACGTAATTGTTTTGGTGGAGGTTTTAATGTAAAGCAGTAGTTTGTTTATGAAATGGAAGATGTGAAATTGTGCCTATTTGTATTGTTAGACCAAATAATTGCAAATTGCAGGAACAAAAACCATCAGATGAAGCAGTGAGCTGATAAAATAAAGCTAAATTTACCTTAAATTTAATCTAAATCAGTCATTACATAGCATCAATATACATAATCAACAACTGCTTAATTACTTTAACCCTATGCTTTGGCAGCACCTAAACAAAAGCTTATATTTAAGTACCTAAGATTAAGTTTAACATCGTTAATATAAGCTCACAGATGGAGTTGATACAAAATGGAATAGATAAAGTGTGAATTGTTTACACTTTGGCAAAAATTTTCTCCTTAGTTTCACCACACATTTGAGACATTAAATAATCCATTTAGCATTCCCTTTGACTAAATGAATTTTTTTTTAGGGCTTGACTGATACTGCTTGGTAAAAAAAGCATTTAATCTTGTCGTAATTGAACTCTGACTTAATGGTCCACCTTATCCATGTCCATCTCTAGATTGAGCTTCAGTTCTTCTTATAATATGCAATTTGGCTCTTGTTTCCTCTAGTTGCCTTGAAGTGATTGCTTGCTTTCCTTTGAATTTCAGGCCAGGTGGATGGAATCCAATATCACCAGTTGATTCCCCTGCCATTTTAAGCTTGCCATAGTCAAGCACTTTTATGGTTTTTGAACCAACCTGTCAAGCAGCAATTCAACACTTAATTTTCACCAAGAAAACACTACCAAAATATAAATTAACAATTTATAAGCACAAAATTATTCAATAAAATCTTAGCTACTCCTTACTTTATGTAGGGTCAAACCACTTTGAAGGTTGTCATACACACCATAACCCTCAAATTTACCCTTTTTCCTAGATGATGATGCATTTTCAGAGCATGATCTTTTGCGTCCAGCATTGGTGGAGGTTGAATTTCCTCTTCTATCACTTCCCCTTGTTTGTGCTCTCATTTGCACACTACTTGCACTTGGGGCTGTCCTTTGCATCTGACACAATTTATTTTCAAAATTAGTAAAGGGAAAGTAAACATAATTATTTTGTTGACCAAATCTTAAATATGCAACCTGAGTTTCCTTTGCAACAACTTGATCAACAACTGTTCGAGTTGTGGCATTTTTAGTTGGAAGTGCAGATCCCTGTTTCACCAAGCAAACACATGACAATTTAGCTTCAAGGCGTTTTGGAAAAAGAATATAATAATTAGCAAACACTTCAAAAATTAACACATATTACCTGATTCCCACTATTCAGAATCTCTTTATATCCTTTTTTATTGTGACCTTACTGTTTGCATTTGCTGCAAGTCATCTTCGTTCCTTTTCTTGGAAATTTGCTGAGTTTTTTTGGTTTATCTCTAGGCTTTCTTCTGTTTCTCTTTGGTCGACCAGGCATGACTTTAAATGGTGGTGGTTCAATTGGAGGATGGTCTTTTGACTGCCACATTCTCATGCTAGGAACAAGCTGAATGAAATGGGAATACGTCTTCAAGTATGTTGCCTTTTGATACCACTTAGCTATATAATCTGTTGACTCCAAATTTCTATGTTGCAAAGCATATATGGCATGTGCACAGGGGATACCCTTCAACTGCCATGATCTACATGTGCAAGTTTCTTTCCTGAGGTCCACTGTGTGTCCATATGGGCCATCCTGAACCTCAAAACCAGCATCACCATTCTATATAATATCACACTCCATTGCATGCTCCTTATTTGTTTTTAACCTTGACATAGCTATGGGTGCAAAATCACTTATCCATGTGTTTGAAAAATCTCTCATTACTTGAATTCTTTACATGGTTTTAGTTCTAATCTCATTCAACATTATGATAATCGATTTATGCCTGGGTACTAAAATCCAAGCATTAAAGGTCTCACACATGTTGTTTTCCATAACATCAGATTTTGTTAAAGTGTCTTGATACACTCTAACCCAATTTTCTTTGTTATAGAATAACAACTCCTCCACAATCTCCTTTCCTAATTTGTTCAATTCAACTAAATTATCTTTAAATTCCACTTCAAAACTACTCCTTGTACACATCCAAAATCTCTTCCCTCTCTCTTTACCTCGCCATTTTTTAGCCCAGTTAGACCAAATGTGCCTAGCACACATTCTATGTTCAGCATCTGGAAGTTCCTCTAATACAGCAAGAACTAAACCCTATATTTAGTAATAGAAAAAAAATTCAACTTTACAAGCAATAAAGAAACAACATCAGCTATGTAAATAAAAAAAATAAACAAAAACCACTAACCTTTTGCATATCAGTCATGATGACAAAGCCCTCTCCACTTCCTATTTGGAGATCATCTCTAAGAACCTGTAGGAACCACTTCCATGTCTCCTTACATTCAACTTGCATAATAGCCCAAGCTAATGGATACATCTGTCTATTAGCATCTTTTGCAACAGCTGCTAGAAGCTGCCCCCTACATACCCCCCTAGTGCTAGATGGACCAACATTCCCATAGCCAACATCAACCCTAACTTCACTTAGCTGACTATGATTTGTGTCACCTGCACTACTCTAATTCCTTGGCTTTCTCTGCCTATATTTTCTTAGCTCTTTTCTTGCAGCAATATCTTCTTCATTGAGATCACTTCCTTCATCATCAACATTCTCTATATCCTCTTCTACAGGTAGCTCACCATCAGTGTCAGCTTCTTCGCTACAACTTCCATCTTCTTCTATCTCATCCTCATTAAGGTCTGGTTGCAACTCAGTAGCCTGATCTTCTTGTTCAGGCACCTCAGGTTGATCTTCTTCTTATTCAGGCACCTCAACAACCTCTTCTTCTTGTGCAGGCACCTCAGGCTGATCTTCTTCTTGTTTAGGCAGCCTAGCAGACTCTTCTTCTTGTTCAGGCACCTTAGGCTGATCTCCTTCTTGTTCAGGCACCTCTGCAGCCTCTTCCTGTGCTTCTGTCACCTCAGATTGATGGATAGGTGCTGCAGACACCTCAGATGGCTTCACTTGTTGTGCAGATACCTCTAAAGGCTATGCTTTTAATGCATATTCCTTTGAAGACTTTACTTGGGCTGCAGACACCTTTTGACATGATTTCTTTCCCTTCCCCTTACTTTTGCCTCTTTTCTTTTGTACAAACTCACACTCACCCTTTTCTTTTCCTTTTATATCACTCACAGTGGAAGATGATGTTGCCTTAATTTTTTTGTCTTGACTATTGGCCTCACATGGGGATTGTGGGACCACATTTTCCCCACTCCCACTTTTGACAGCTACCATATATATATTAAACATTCCATCACTTTCACTAACCAGCTTCAACATGTCCATAACTTCTTTATCATCTTTAATTACTCTTAACCCATCAGATAAACCAAGTCCTAACACCCTATAAGACATTTTAATCCCACTGTACCCTAATTTTTCCATATCATCCACCAAGTCCAAATACCCCATCCTATCTGAATCTAACCCATGTTTAGGCATTATGTGTCCACCAAAATAAACCATTGTGTCTCCAACATTAGCAAAACGGCCACCATGATAATAATAGATTGAAAAAGTGTCCATTCTGTCAATGAAAATAAAAATTCTTTACACAGACATCACTTTTAACAAAACACTTTCAAATGCAACACAAATAAAGACTACACAAAGGGAAAATCTTGTACTTTAAGCACCAAATAATGACAAACAACAAATACCAGAGGGAATATTCATTATTGTGAGACCAATTTATGCATGTCCAAAAAAAACCCTAACGCACCCAACAAATAACAAAAATACCCACTCTACTAACTATAAGGATTCAATTATTTGTTAGGGCAAAAAAATACCTTGGTCTAACCTTCTGAAATCTCCAATCTTTGGCCTTTTTCCGTAGAGCTTTTCTTCCAAATCTTGCTTCTAAGCTATCGACCGTCCCTGCTCCGTTTGTTCCTATCGCGAGTTCCTATAGCTATTGGTAATGCAGTGGTTTGTCATTTACAAGCTACTTGTTGAGAGATGACATCTTGGTTCCTTTCATCTTGCATTATCTTTAAGTTTAGTCAAACATATGAGAAGAATCAATTTCCATTTTGATTTTGAATTGGTGTGTTTTGTGCTAATTAGGGTTACAATTTGGGGATTTTATTATTTCAGCTTGAATTTTTTTTTTTTTTGTTTTCATATGTGGCATGCTGATGTGGAAGACCTGTCAGGCAAGTGAACCACACGCGCTTATTCAATTTGTCACATGTGTAGCAAGTGGTTTAAAAGTAAGGTTTTTGCCAAGTTGAGGTGTTTAAATGGTAAAAATGTAAGTTCAGATGGCTAACTGGCAAAAACGGGTAAGTTCAGGGGGCTGCGTATGTATTGTGCCTTTTTTTTTAGAAAGTCTTTAATGCTTTTTTTTTTTTTTTTTTTTTTTGTCAGGGAGGTGAGGGGGGAGGAGGATCTAAACCCTCAACCTCTAAATGGAGCCGATCCCGTGGTTGAAACTAGCCAGCCCAAGGTGGGTAGCTCAACACTTAAATGCCTAGGGACGTTGTCCCTAGAACTTGAATTCATGACCTCCAAGGGTCATAGGCACCACCCTTACCACTTGAACCAAGTGGTGGGTGTCTTTAATGCTTATGGCAAACAAAAGCCATTAATGTCATGTTCATGAAAACATTTAGCATCATGATTTGGACTAGGATATTTAAGAAACTAAGAAAAATAATTTATTAAAAAAATTTATCATTAATCAATAAGTAGTTTCACTTAATCCTATATTTTTATACCAATTTCTATATGGCCTAATGTAACATTTGATTGATAAATGTTATTTATATAAATAATATATTTTTAAAAATAATTTTTAATATACTAACTAATGACAAATCAGGTAGTATTAAAAAGTTGAAATAAAGTTTTTGGGTTGAGCAGCATTTTTCTTAATCAATTTATACAAAATGAGTGATTGATTTACATAAAGAATCTTATGATCCTAATAATAATAATAATAATAATAATATCCTATGTTGTTATAGTAAATATGTTTGATGTTGGTAATCTTCCAATAAACAAATAGTATCCGGCACTTTGGGACAAAGTTGAAAATAAGATAATAAATTCTCAATTATTAATCATTATATGACATATCCGTCATCTTTGATCTAATTTAACATCATTAATAATTAATAACAACAGTAATAAAACTTATAAATTATATCATTTTTTAATTAAATTATATAAAAAAAATTTATAATTAAATCTATAAATTTTAAAAAATCTTTTTGAGAGTTCTATATATTAGTTAAAGTAATTTTTCATTAGTTAACCCTTAAAGCAAAACTTTTTTTTAATTATAGTTCTAAAACTATTTAAATCTATTATTTTTATATTTTAAATAAATAATATATTTATTTATTTATTCATGACTTATTCTATTATTTAGCTTTTATATAACTATATAACTCACTAAAAAAGTTGCAAGAAAATTTAAAAATATTTTTTCTTAAATTATTATTTTATTAGAAATGATAAATAAAATTAATGAAGTATCTATATCTATCTATCTATATAAATATATTAAGCTGAGTACTACTTATAATATTGCAAAATTTTGACACGTGGCTAGAATTCCAACACATGTTAAGCTCTCAATTTCTCCCTTCTCAAAAATGTATTTTGATTCTAATATGCTTTATCTTGTATTTATTAAAATTTAATTACTTGTAAATTTTGTATCTTTCTCTTCCTCAATATTTTATACAGAAGTTGAAACAATTTTTTTTTTTAATTTTCACTTATTATCTACTGCAACCTTTCAACTTTTAAGGTATTATTTTCCTCAACTTTTCAATTCTCAAGCCATTATTTCCCTCAACTCTTCAACTTTCATATTCAATCTTATCTTCAATTTAATTCTATATATATACCATGAATTTGATGACTCTTTTCTACTTACAATTCTTTTTCATTTTTACTTACAATTTTTTTCACCTTTTTATATAAATCACATTTTTGGTTTATTATCCATCCTTAATTATTCTACTGTCAAAATCTTTAATATTTATGATGTTAAATGTTTTTTTGCAACTTGGGAAAGTATAAATACTATTAAATCAATTTCAATTTTATTTTCAACAAAAACTAAAAAACATTTAGTTGATTTATCTTTAATACTTTTCTTTCACACCGTATTATTGCATGAAAGTTGAAAGATTTCAATTATTTTTCTATTTGTTTGTATTGAGAGAGACGAGAATGACTACATAGAAATTTTCAGTTATTTTTTCAATTTGTAACATAAAATATAAATTTTTCCAATTGCATCTATTAATTTATTTCTTAAGAAGTTAAAATATTTTTTATGCAATATTTTTATTTGCATTTTCAATTACCCACATATTACACGGGCATATGTCGAGTTTTTAAATATTTTTAAACATAAAATTTAATTAATCTATCTTAAATGAATAAATATTTTTACACTTGGATAAACTCAATTAGTTTTGTCGATGTTATAATTTATGTTATATTTTAAATAAATTATAAAATCAATTATATTTTAATTAGACAATTTTAAAAAATATTTCTTTATATTAGGCTATTTTACAGAAATATTTGAAGAACAATATATTTTAATTAATATTTTTATTTGTTATTATAAAATAAAATAGAAAAAATTGCTATATGTTATCTTCATTTAATTATCTTTTATTATTACGAATAAATTATAATGAAAATATGTTAAATTATTTTACTGTTCAAATATTTATTATAAAATAGTCTAATTTAAAAAATATATTTTTAAGAATTTATCTAACTTAAATTTGATTGAGTTTAATTTTTTTTTAAATCTAGTGCAAATTATAACATTGACAAAACCAAATGAGTTTTTTCCTTATAAAAAATATTTATTCATTTAAAAGTAATTAAGAATATTTAATTAGTTTTATCACTGCAAATCTAACTAATAATTTAAGAAAAATATTATTTTTATTTTTATTTTTATTTTTAAAAATTATATTAGTGAGTTATATAGTTATTGTGAAAATTAAATAATAAAAGAAGTCAAAAATAAAAATAAAAATATTAATTATTTAAAATATCAAAAAAATATATTTTTATATAATTTTAGGACTGAAATGTGAAAAAAGTTTAATTTTAAGGGTTGACTAATGGAAAACTGTTTTTACTGATAAATAGGACTAACGGAAAACGTTTTTAAAATTATAAAATTTAATTTTAAACAAAATTTCTTGTAGGACTTAATCGAAAAAATATTACAATTTATAGGACTAACAATATTATTATCCCAAAATGAAAATAAAAATAAAGTAAATTTAATTTTTTAGTGATAAATTTTCAAGCATACTGCACTTTTATTTTTTCTGATGAATTTGTCATCAATAATCTATCCATTTAAAATTTAGAAGTATTTATATAAATTTATGTCATGTGATATCATTAGAAAAAAGTATAATGATAAAATTAAAATGAAATTATTTTTTATTTTAAAATTATTTAATTAATTTATATTTTACATCTTGTTAAAATTAATTAATTAATATATTTATATTAATTTACATTATGTATACTAAACAAATCCAGGACTAGTAAATAGGGGTGTAATTGAATCGAGTCAATACAAAGTTAAAACTTGAGCTTGACTTGAGTTTAAAATCGATTCAGATTGATAAGATATTTTGTATCTACATTAAAATAAAATTAAAATAGTAAATACGTATAAACTTAATTCGACTCGTGAGTCTATCAAGTCAAATATATTAAGGAGATCAAACTTGGCTTGACAACCTATTATAGTAGACTGAACTCTAATTTGAGCTTGACTCAATAATAATTAAGTCAATCTTAAATGTTTTGAATCAATTTTGAGTATTTTGTGAGTTGATTTTGATTCGGTTATACCCTGATAGTGCACTCAATCCCACATCAGTTAGAAGACGAGGGCTTGGGTCCTTATAAGATCAAGTCTCTCATCTTCCTCGTGAATTGCCTTTTTTATTAAAGAATAAAATTGTACGGTCTAAGGGTCCACTCAAGCCAAAGCAAATAATACCTCATGAGCGGGCCTATTTATGAAAAGATTTGGGCCAAACATTTTCAGTGTGCACCCAATTTCAAATCAGTTAGGAAACGAGGGGTTTGGTCCTTATAAGCTCAAGTCTCTTTTCTTCCTTATGAGGCGCCTTTTTTTTTTTTTTTTTTTTTGTGAGTTGTGGGAGGGGGGAGCCCCGTGGGGTTCGAACCCTCTCGGGGGGCTTTCTTGGGGAAGCCCTTTCTTGGCTTTTGTGAGGCGCCTTTTTAATTAAAGGAAAAAACTGTCTTTTCCATTAAAGAAAAAAATTGTACATTATATGGGTACATCTAAGCCAAATCAGACAATACCTCACAAGCGGCTTACTATATGAAAGGATTTGGGTCGGACATCATCAGTGGCACCATTTATGGGAAACGTAGTTGTGTCCTCCACCTAAGGCCCTTCGTGCAAGGGCTAGGGGTGTAAACGAGCCGAGCCGCTCGGTGTTTGGCTCAATAAAAGTTCTTTTGAGCTCGTATATTGAAGCTCTTTTAATAAACGAGCCGAGCTCACACTACACAAAACTTGGCTCATGAAACTCGTGAACAAGCTCGAATAGAAGCTCATGAGCCAACTTCTAATTTTAATGTTTAGTAATTTGATTATATATATATAATATATAAATTCGTGTTGTAAAAAATATTTTAGAAAATATATTATTAGAATAAAATCATAATTTTTATTAAATATATTTTAATTTATTTAATAAATAATTTATTTTTAATTTTTTAATGTATAATTTCATTTATAATTTGTAATTTTTAAAATTTTTTTAGGCTCATTTAAGTTCTTGAACAGCTCGTGAACACCAAGTGGGATAGCGAGCTCGACTCGATTATAAATGAACCAAGCCCGAGCTAGCCAAAGCTCGACTCGGCTCGGCTCGATTACACCCATAGTAAGGGCCTTTAATAGTGCACTAATCTCACATTAGTTAGGAGATGAGGAGATTGGGTACTTATAAGCTCAAATCTCTCCTCTTTCCCGTGAGACGCATTTTCCATTAAAGAACAAAATTCTGTGCGGACATCATCAGTGGCATTGTTTGTGAGAATGAAACCATGTCTTCTACCCAATGCCCCTTTGTCTAAAGGCCTTTAATGGTGCACCTAATCTCACATCGGTCACTAACAGAGGGTGAAAGGATTTTGACCGAACCCATCATACCTATTAAGCCCTTGTTTGGTTCAATTCCATCAAAAAATTCATTTGCAAATGAGTTTTTATTAATGAAATGTGTGTTGGTTTAAATGAATAGTTTATGGAATTCATTTGAAATGAATTCTATATTTTGTTATATTGTGTTTGGTATAAATCTTGAATTAAAGTTTTTATCAAAAATACCCTTTTAAATATAAAGATGTTTTCGAAAATAAAAACAAGGAGGGGTGTTTTAGTCATTTAAAAGTATAGACTTAAAAAATGTGGAATTCATTTGGATATTCCAATCATTTTGATAGAATTTGGTTTAGTTATAATCAATTCCACAAATTTAAAAATTTGAAATTGCAAATGAATTCTATACAAAATTCATTTAAACCAAACATATATCATTTGGATTTGCAAATGAATTTCATAAAATTTTGTGAAATTTATTTATACCAAAAACACTATAAGGAAGCATTTAACCTTGGGCTTAATTTTTAAGTCAAAGTGAAAAAAGAATGGGCTTACAATAGTTAAATTTAAAAACTAAAAGCTATAACTTGCAACTAAACAGTAGCAGTAATGCACTGTGCACCTCGAAAGAAGAGGTTCACCTACCTACTGTACTAACTCAAAGACACAATTCTGTCGAGCCCATTACTGTTAACTGAAGGTTACACCAGAAAGAGTGCTTTGCTTCAACTGCATTTTGGGACCATTATTATTAATGTCTTTCATCTTCCCCTCTCTGTTTCTATTTATGTATAATGAATATAGTTTGTTTCACAAGTGCAGGTTGAGGTAGGTGTTTTCTAAATTTAATCTTGATTCAAATCTCAAGAAAAAAAAATAAAAAAAATTGAAGAGCTAGATCTATTCTTTAGAAATAGGGCCCCTCCTTTTCTTTTCACTTTGCAGGTAAAATTTTTAGTATACTGAATGGATACAATAATTATTTGGGTGCCCATTTTAGACCAATGTGCAAATGAGCTTATCAATGGTTGGCACAAACTGACCCTAAATAACTTGTTCAAAAAAAAAAAAAAAAAAATCTGACCATATATAATACATAAAAAAATTAACTATAAAAAGCTCAATGATAATGATATAATTTTAATCGGGTTAGAAAATGAGTTTGAAAAAATTATAATATATTTTGTTTTCAAAAAAAAAAAAAAAGAAGAAAAAATTATAATATATTTGAATTTTACCAATTACAATTATAATAATATATTCAAATTAAATTAATTTTAGTAATTTATAAATAATATGTTTATTTTAAATATCAAATCTAAAATTTTTTATTTCAAAGTCTCAACCTTAATCAGCAGGCCAAACTTAATAATAAAATCATTGAAGTATCGATTTTTTATTTTTATTTAATGTTTCGGCATTCGGTAGTCATATAAATTTTAATTATTTTGATGATTAAACTAAATGAATCTTATAAGAAAGGTAAACTTTAACATCACTTATTTTCTATAAACAAAATTTGGATTTAAAATTGTACTTAAAAATTTAAATTTTTTGTATTAATAAATATTGGTATAGATTTGAAATTTCATCGCAAGAAGAGTGAAATGCCATGCCAGGCAGAGCAATAATGGTGAATGGAGAAAGTTGCCAAAATGTGGCAGAAATTAAAGCTGTATATTATATATTAGAATTGCAAAAGGGTATGTGCAGACCGCGGAGCTCAAAGGATACAGCCTAAAAGGCTAGGCATGAGAATGTATTGTCAACACATATAAAGAAGCGAAAGAAAATACAAAAGAAAAGGAAAAAAAGATGAAAAAGTCAAAATAATACAATTGATTTGTTTTATGTGTTTATTCATTACATGTTTTTTTTTTTAAACTAATTGAAATGATTAATTCCCATTAAGAGGGATACATGCCTTCATCACATGCTCTTTGGATATTCTCATTATTTCCCAACTTATGATTATAATAATATATAATAGTTATACTTTTTTTTTTGAACTAAATATAATAGTTATACTTTTGTGGCTCTTTCAAATTTTTTGAAATTAATTATATCATTTAAAAATAAATAAAATTTTATTTTTCTATAATGAAGTGTTAGAATATGCATGAGAAAATAATATAGTGATTACTTCTATCAATAATTTGAAATTTAAATTTAATTGAGTTGAATTAAGTTGAATATCAATAAATTAAATCGTGAAAAAAATGTGTTTGCTGTGTAATGCTTCCATATGCTATTTTTGAGTTGTAACAATTAAAATATTGGCCAACAGACTGGTCGTATTGCGTTTTATTTTTAATAACATGCACCGAATAAGTTTAATAGAAGTTGCTTGTAATTATGAATGTTCAAATTTAAAAAAATATATATATTTTTAATTAAATAAAACATAAAATTTTTTAAATTTATGAGGGAAAGTTTCACCACTATACACTCATCACAGAATAAATTTTTTAAAAAATTTATAATTTAACTATTCATAAACTGTTTCTGTTTAAATAGTTTTTAATATTAATATTAATTTATTAAATTTGGTTATTCATGTTGATAAATATTTATAATCTTGTGTAAATCTCTCTTGTTTGGTGATACATCATCATTTTTTGTTAAAATATATATACATAACCAACATCGCTGCTCCATATATTAAAGAGTTAGATTTCTTTAATTAAAATATCGAATTTAAGTCTTATTTATGAAAAATCAAATGTTAGGAGAATTTTGCTTTCTTATGAGTTTACCTGACTCGACTTTAGAATAGTTAAAACTTTTATAACTACCGGATATCATGAGCATTATATATATATATATATATATTCAACTTCTGAAAAATGAATTATTGAAAGCTTTACAAACTAAATTAATAATTACGATACAACACATTGGTGATTGAAAATAGCACAAAGTTGCCTCTAACAAAAAATAATGCAACAGGAAACGTTTGCTGGTATGGTATCCAATGATATAATGATGGTTAGGTATATATTTATATATATAATTAATAATTAATAATTAATCCAATAATTAAATTAGAGCAGTAAGATAATAATAAGATACCTTTACTTCCATTTCCAATCAAATAAGCACTTGTTTCCCAATGGGGCCAAAAAGCATTACAACTCATAATTGCACATCAAGTTTTTGATCACCTCATGGCTTAAAGAAGAAAGGAAGAAGCTTGGAAATCAAGGGGTCGGTGTGCTTCTAATAGCACAAAATCACTTGATATAAGGAAAGGGATTGGATGAAAACCATTCTATAATGAACCTATATAGATAGATTAACTCATTATTTTTTTTTGAATTTTTCTTTACGGAATTTTTAACACCTTTAATGTAATTTTAGTTATTTTTTTTTATAAACTTTACATATTTTTCTACGGCGAAATTTCTATTGATATTTCTACAATTGAACTCATTCAAAAATCAAACAGTCAATTTATAACAAAAAAAAGTTATGAAGAAGAGTGTTCAGATTATCATCGAATTATAAACTAAAAGAGTTTTATCAATATAATTGAAAAATAAAAAAAAATTCTAATTTTTAATTCCCTTATAATATATGATCACAGAATCCAAACTCTAGTTCGTAAGTATGATTACATAATTCAAACACTAGTTAATAAAATAAGCTATAGCCTGTATGTAGATTTTTCTTTAAAGGAAGGTAACAGAACACAAGAAAATGAACAGAGAGAAACATGGGATTTGTCTTGCCATTGCTACCATAGATCTATATAATCAACGTCTTGCCTAGGTGTCAAAGGTAATTTTGATTTTTTTTTTTTTGAACAAAGGTAATTTTGATTTTACCACTTAGTAGTGATTTTTTTTTTTGACCAAAACTTAGTAGTGATTTGATTGATATCTTTATTCGGAATAATTATGAAAATTTTGAATTTGAGTTTTTATAATTACCCTCCATTATTTTTTTTAACAGAATCATTTATCTGTGAAAGAGTTATATATACTGAATAAATAGATATAGTATAGTATATACTTAGTCTGAAAACATTAAAAAAAAAAACTTATCATTTAACTAAATTTATTTTAGAAAGCACAAAAATGATATGAATTTAAGTAATGTAATACTAAAAAAATTCTTAATGTCAACATCTATCTTTTCAATTAATATTAATAAAAGTCATTATTTTAATAAGAAAATAATTATTCTCAAAAATCATCCTCCATTAATATTAATAAAAATTCATAATTTTTATAACAAATAATAAGAAAATATTTTTTTATTTTATTTATAGAGGTTGTACCTAAAAAACAAAAACCTTATGGCAGCCA